>JAJDFF020000484.1:0-19522 GCA_021527025.2 Geoglossum cookeanum | reverse complement strand
GGTCTCATCGTTGACGCGGAGGACTGACGTCGTAGAGCCTTCTGGAAGCCGTAAGCGGTTTGGGCAGTCCGACGCGGTTGAGAGCCTCCTTTTGAGAGCCTCATTGTCAGCGCCTTACACTTGGGTGCTGCTTTTAGTATTTCAGGGGATGCTTGTTTTAGTTTGATTAGTTCATGGGTTGCTGAGCATACTTGGAGTGGGCCTGTTTTCAGTTCGAGCTGTTGGCGGGCCCAATTGATTCTTGAGTTATGTAGGTTCAGCTATGGCATGCCGAGAACTATATCGTAGTCTCCTAGTTTGATCACGTCGAGGCTGATTTTCTCTCAGTGGTTTCTGAGCGTCAGTTCTCATGGGTTCGTGTAGTATGTAATACCTCCGGAGGCAATGGGCATACCATCTATTACTTTTAACGGTATCTTCTTGGTTTTTTGGTTCAGTGCTATTTTGTTTTCCTTGGTGAATTCTTGGTCAATAAAGTTTGAGTTGGCTCCGCTGTCTAGCATTGCCGTTATTTCTATGGTTTGGCCTCCTTGAGGTCGGATGGTTCCCCTGAGGGTTAGGTGATGCTGCAGTTGCATTCAGAACGGTTCTTGGTTACAGTTTTTCCTTAATACTAGATATGTGGTCTTAAATGTTGCCCCAGTATGTAGGCTCAGAGTTGGGGGCTGCAGCCCTAAGCTTATTCGTTTTCTGTGAACTTGAGTTCTACCGTCGATTGTTGCGATGTAGCAGATATTGATGGTGGTGCTGCCAGTATAAAAGGTGTTTGAGGTGTCAGCGTTCATGTTAGTGTTTGTCCATCCTCCCCTCTTGGGGTTGCGTTTGTTGCTGCTTCTTATAGCGGGCATGCTTGCTGACTTGTGGCTCATGTGGTTTTATGTTTGTTGGGATATTGAAATTGTTTATGTTGGTCGGAGCCGCAGTAGAAACAGAGTACTAATTTGAACTTTCTTTATCTCTCCTCTTATGATAACTGTGGTTTTCTTCCTTGGTTCATAGCGCTGACTTGCCAGTCCATTGGCTTCGATGTGTATGTTACATTCGAGTGTGCTGGATTTGAGGAGGTGTTGGGTTGTTATTCATTTCTCGTTTTCTGAAAACTTTTTTATTTGAGCATTCATTCGTACAGTCGGTTGTCGATTTGTATCGCTAGTTGTGTTAGCTGTATGAGGCTTTTCAGTCGGCCCTGTTCTGCTATTTGGTCTTTCATTGCTTCTTTGAGGCCTATGTAGAACTTGAACACTAGTGCTTTGTCACCTCATGTTAGATATAAGGCGGCTTGTCTGAATTTAGCTATATAGGCTCGAGTGCTCATGGTCTGTCAAAGCCTCTCGATCTTCCGTTCGGCTACTGCCTATACATCGATGTCTCCGAACATCTTCTCCAGAGCCGTCGATAGTGCCGTAAAGTTCTGTAGCTCAGGTATTAATTGGCCATTGAGCTCCTCCCTTAGTAGTGGTTCTACATAGTTAAATGCTCAGTCTCTGAGGAGTGATATTATATATAGTATCTTTTTTTATTCTTTATTGAACCGGTTCGGGCTTAGGAAAAACATTGTTTCGAGTTGGCTTAGGAAAGCTCATAACTTTGAGTGGTTTCCTGAAAAGGTATCAGATATAACTATCTTGACGTCCTTGGTTTCATCCATATGTGGTTTAGGAATAAGGGATTAAAAGGGTCTTATGGATGTTTTGGGCATATGCCCTACTGTTGCAGCTAGTACTCGTGTGAGCTTGCCAATCTGTCCTTGTAGCTACTGGTAGAGGTTGCAGTTTTTCATTATGAAGTTTTCGAGCTGGGCGAGCCATGGGATGTATATCCCATTGTCAGGCTCTAGACGGTTGGCTGTAGGTGCTCAGGGCGGTACGAGGGGAGACAAGTACTAGTATATGATACAACTCATGGCTCATGAGTAGTTCGTGCGGGCTAGAATTACTACGAGGGTACGTGTAGCATATAACAAAATGTATTCTATATACAATAAAGGCGTTGACCAATAAGGTTGCAAGAAGCATCCTCCTCGCGCTCTAAAAGGGATTGTGGGCCTTGGCGAGGCAGGTACGAATCGCTTGGCGATCCGAACTTTGAGCTGCCCATTACACCCGTATTCGGGCTGTTCCTCCTCCGGGTGGTTCGATGGGTTCATGGTAGAGTAGGTACGGCTATAGGGATTGGTCAACTGTAAAAGTCCAGGTGGGTGGCTGTAGATGTTCGGGCTTGGTATTGTTTAGATGGACGTCTCGAACGTATTACAAACTAGTGGTTTGTATTGGTATAAGGTTCGGGAGTATGTATAGTCATGTTATTCTAATAATAGTCTATGTACAATAGGTATGTTGACCAATGAAGTTACAAGAAGCATCCTAGTCAGTCTTCTTAAGGAGTTCGTGAGCCGCAAACCTTGGTGGAGCGAGCAAGGCTCGCTTTGCGGTCCAAGCTCTCGTGGACCTGTTACATTTGCATTAACACTTATACATCAAAAACTTTTAAACAGTGGTTTGATATATATCAAGCACAATTTAAAAACCATCAACCTAGTACTTCTGATATTTACAATATCAATGAAACTGGATTTATATTAGGTAATAGCGAACAATCTTATGGTATTATCGATAGACACTTAGGAACGAGTTAGGCAATTAAAGTAAAAAAAGGTAAATTGTTAATAGTTATCAAATGCGTCTCAACTACTGGTATTTCAATTCCACCAATAATTATCTATAAGGGCAAATACTTACAGAATAACTGGTTCGACTCCAATGCTCCAAAGGATTGAATAGTTGCAAAAAGTCATAAAGGTTGGACTAGTAATACTCTCAGACTAAAGTGATTACAAAATCACTTCGAACCAATAATGAGAATGGGTAACCATTGATTTTTAATTCTGGATAGTCATGGTAGGTATATCATATTAGAATTTCAGGACTTCTGCGACCATTATAATAATACTCTGCTTTGCCTATCAGCACATTCATCACATATATTACAACCTTTAGATATTGCTGTATTTTTATCTATTAAGCATTATTTTCATAGGGCCGTTAAAAAGCGCCTACTAGAGTTTCCAAAATCCGAATTTTTAGAAACCTACTTCAGAATCCGTCCGCAGGCTCTTACTCAGAAAAACATCAAGTCTGGCTTCTGCAAAGTAGGCTTAGTTCCATTTAATCTTATGAAAGTCTTATAGCAATTGCCGACCCTATTTCTAACACCAATAGCATATCCTCAGCAACTGCAAATATGAACAACAAAGACCCAGCATGACGTCTAACAAGTTCTAGAGAACCTTGATTCTGTAGTTCAAGAAGTTTCAAAGAAGATTGGGAAGGCAGTGGTAATTTTCCATATCAGGGCTATTTTTGCCAAAAAAGAGTGTCAAGAACTATGTGAAGAAACTAAAAGAATGTAAGAGGCGGCAACTAGAAAGTGCAAAAGTCTTCCCCAAGGTGATCCTAGACTACTGGGAGAAGTATTAGAGTCATCGAGGCAGCAGCATGGAGGGGAGGTCAAGGAGGTTAGAAAGTAGGCAAGAAAGCAAACACAACTAGAACTATCACCACTTAAGATACTGATCGAGCAGGAGGGTCAAATAGAACTTAAGGATGATGATATGAGCAACTGTTTTGTAGTATTCTACGCAACTAGTAACTAGCTAAAAAGTGACCAACTTCCCGAGGGTGCTAACCTCTCGATGATTGACTTTATTGTAAATAGAAAGACAAAGAAGGTTTAAATTGGGACTTTGCTTCTACTGCGGATTGGACCTACATAAACAATTCAAATGCCCTGAAAAGCCCAAGAGCATCGGATCCATGAGACAACCACCACGAACCTTACGAGCAGTGGCAATGAACCTCACATATACAAAGAAGGAAAACCAGACACTATCATGAACACCAATGGTCTAATTACCTATAATACTGTTGTAATTTGCCAGTCGCTGCCATGACGGCATAGCGGTAGCTATGCCAGTGCCATGGACACGGAGTTGTCATGTCCATGGCAATGGAATTGGTAGCGTCAACTATATGAGGAGGAAATTAGGGCTGGGGCTAACATAATCATTAAGGTTTGCAATATGAACCTCATCGCTCTCTGTCGGGCCCCGAGCCGTGCTGGCCTCCAGAGGAGGCATTGCTGGCCTTAAGAGGAGCATTGCCAGCCTCCAAAGGAGGCCGTCTATATGTAGAGGCAGTACCTCATAATTAGAATCGCTCTTCAAGTTAATTGAGTATTATGTTCCTTGCATATTAGGTGTCTAGTCCTAATTTTGTTTACATTGTGACTATACTATCTATGTTACGAACCTCCGATTGCCTCCGACCTAGCCTCCATGAGCCGCATCGAGCCGCAAAAGCTTATTGCCAGACCCATGAGCTTCGCGCAAAGCTTTCGAACATATACACGGACCTCAACCGTGCTGCCCAACGAACCTATGGACCCAACGAACCTACGGACGGACCAACCGCAAACCATTACTGCTCGTAGTATAGCCAACAGGCCCAACCGCGGCTGGCATAGCTCGTGACAATTCGTGGCAGGTTCGAGAGCTTCCTCTTCTTATGTATATAAACGCGAGGCCTCCTTCTATACCTTCTCTCTTCTTTAGCTTTGAATCGTCAAATGGAAGTAGTCCTACCTTACTTTCCAAGCACCCGGAATCTACGTTCGTGACAATATGCCCTGAAAAACTAGGTATATAAACAACATCCTTGGAAAAAATGTCCTTCCAATGAGACGAAGACCTTGTAAGCAAACTAAAAGAAGCATATGGATCGGACCCGATATGCGAAAAAACACTTGAGCTCATACGAGTACTGCCAAACAAAAAAAATAATCAAGAATGGACTATCAACAAGGAAGGAATACTATTAAACCGAGGACTCATCTTCATCCCAGACAATCGAGAATTACAAGGCCAAATACTCCCAGAGCACCATGACGAAATAATAGCTGGACACCCAGGCCGAGACAAAACAATGGAACTAATTACGAGAAACTATGACTTCGAGAATATGAATAAATATATATGAGCATATATAGACTTATGTGATGTCTGCGCTAGATCTAAAGCATACTGCTACAGATCTTACAGTACATTAAAGCCCCTATCAATCGCACAGGGACTTGTAAGAACCGTAGTGTGGGACTTGGGGATATATAATAATATGACGACTTATAGTAATGATGAAGTAACTTCGGCATAACGCAATTGTAATGTGTTCGTAGAGGCAATGTATTTATCACAGTAGTAAAGAAGCAATTAGCAGAAGTGCTATCAGTATTGTGACTTAGAAGAAGAACTAATCACTGCCCATTTTACTATGGGCAGCAGGCTGATTAAATACATGGTTTCGCTAGCTCTATGCCGGCTATCTTACCTTATAGCTATATACCCATTGTCTTGACTTCTGCTGGTAATGATGATATCATCAAAGGGGTATTACTGCTGTTTTTGTAGCATAGTCTCTATGGCGTGCTGCTTTCATAGCGATGTCTTTGTCTGATAAGGACTGTTTCTGTCATACGTCTGGATATTCTGGACATTATATACTTGCGGGGGATGCTTGTGGCTGCTTGTTTATGGTCTCATCGTTGACGTGAAGGACTGACGTCATTGAGTCTTCTGGAAGCCGTATGCGGTTTGGGCAGTTCGACGCGGTTGAGAGTCTCCTTTTGAGAGCCTCATTATCAGCACCTTACAGCCTTGCCTATATTGCCAAGGTTCGTTGCTCATAAACCCCTTAAGAGACTGTCGCAGATGCTTGTTGCAATCACATTGATCAATGCATATATTATATATAGACCATCGTTAGCATAGACCGACTATATATACAACAAACCTCGAACACATACACAAACTACTTGTTTGTAACCCTGCCGAGGACAACCATCCAATCGTGACCCCATATGAGCATCTGCGGCCACTCACCTAGACCCTAACAAGCGCAAACAAATATTTATCCCAAACAACAAAGAACTACGAGCCTGTATACTACACAAATACCACAACGAACCATTGGCAGGATATCCTGGCTTAGAAAAAACAATTGAACTGATTTTAAGAAACTACGTCTTTGAAGACATGAACAAATACATACGAGTATTCATAGATGCATGCAACATGTGCTCGAGATCCAAAGCAGACCGTCACAAGCCGTACGATAAGCTCAAACTACTACCAATCCCTGAGGAACTATAGGAGTCAATCACCATCAACTTCATAGTGGGACTACCACCATCGAAGGACCCAGCATATCTACAAACACCCTCGTACGACTCAATCCTAGTAGTCGTCGATATATTTACAAAAATAGCATATTTAATACCATACTACAAAATCACCACAGGCCCTTAGCTCGTGTATATAATCATTAAGCAAATAATAGCAATATATGGGGTACTCACAAAAATCATATTAGACAGAGGACAACCCTTCATAAGCAAGTTTATACAAACACTATACAAACACATAGGCATAAAACAACACTTCTCAAAAGCATACCACCTGCAGACTGACAGAGAGACTGAACGAAACAACCAAACTATCGAATAGTATCTACAAGCCTACTGTAATTCCCTACAAGACAACTACATCAAACCACCACTACTGAGAGAGTTCTACTTAAATAATTTTAATCAAGCAAGTACGGGCTACTCAGCATTCTATGCAAACTACGGACATCACCTGACAATCCATATCTACCCACGAGACAAGAACTTAGTACCAGCGGTGAAGGACCAAGTTCGAACCATGGCAAAGACGAACAATTGACTGAAAGAGATGCTCACAAAAGCTCAATAACAACAAGCCAAGTACTACAACAGCAAAAGAGCAAAGAGGATCCCAAAATTCGAACTGAGCTTGTAAGCATGATTACGCACTATGAACATCCAAACAGAAAAACCGTCAGCGAAGCTCAATAACAAGAAACTAGAACTATTAACAATAACTAAGGAAATAGGCTCCAACGCAAGACAGCTCAACTTACCTCCAACAATGGGAATATATCCGATATTCCATATATCCCTACTCGAACTGGATAAAGAACTAGAGTCTGACCAAACAGCCCATGAAGAGCCCAGACTAGTCACCATAGATGGAGAAGAGAAATGGGAATTGAACAAAATAATTGACAGCCATTGGAAACAAAGAGGAAGGAGAAGGACGCTTGAATATAAGGTTCAATAGATGGGAGCATCCTTATCAGAAGCCTCATGAGAGCTAGCAAACAACCTCAAACACATCCAGAAAGTACTACAAACTTTATACCAACACCATTCGGAGAAACCAAAGGGCTACGATAGATAATCGAATAAAGTACAGCGGTCATGGAAGTTATGGAGTCTAAGGAAAAAGCAATATGAGTAGAGAAAAGGAACTAATTCTACATACAGGAGGAAACAAACAATAGAAAGGAAAAAAGAAAAAAACAAACATAAAACAACAAACAAAAAACAACAAACAATAAACAAATAATAACAAACAATACCCTGAGGCATAGCTGGAACTAAGAGAAGCTGTCATGAACATAGATTTCGGGCGCTTAGAAAGCAAGGTAGGACTACTTCTATTCGATGATTCAAAGCTAAAGAAGAGAGAAAGTATAGAAGGAGGTCTCGCATTTATATATATAAGAAGAGGAAACTCTCAAACCTGCCATAAATTGTCACGAGCCATGCCAGCCGTGGTTGGGCCTGCTGGCTATACTACGAGCGGTAGTGGTTCGCGGTTGGTCTGTCCGTAAGTTCGTTGGGTCAGTAGGTTCGTTGGGCAGCGTGGTGGAGGTCCGTGTATAGGTTCGAGGGCTTTGCACGAAGTTCGTGGGTCTGGTGATGAGCTCATGCAGCTCGATGCGGCTCGTAGAGGCTAGGTCGGAGGCAATTGGGGGCTCAGATCGGAGGTTTGTAATAGGAGCTACCAGAAATTTGAGACCTCAGTAGAAAATCCCATATGCAATAGTGACTACCTGATGCTCGATGTTACGAACCTCTGATCTAGCCTCCATAAGCCATATCGAGCCGTATAAGCTTATTGCCAGACCCATAAACCTCGTGCAAAGCCCTCGAACCTCTACATGGGCCTTAACCATGATGCAAGCCTCTACATAAACCTCAACCATACTGCCCAACGAACCTACGAATGCCACGAACCACTACCGCTTGTAGTATAGCCAGTGGACCCAACCGCGGCTGGCATAGCTCATGACAATTCGTGGTGGGTTCAAGAGCTCTCTCTTCTTATGTATATAAACAGGAGGTTTCCTTCTATATCTCTTCTCTTCTTTAGCTTTGAATTGTCAAATAGAAGTAGTCCTACCTTGTTTTCCAAGCGCCCAGAATCTACGTTTGTGACACTCGACCTCGTGTTCGAGGAATTGAAAACGCTCCTCAACATACTCGATACAAGTATCAATCAGGTTATCATCCTGTGGAACACAACCCAAGGTCGGGCCAGTAGTGCTCTCACAAAGCCTGGCTGTCCTTCTTCTCCCACCTGAACCACCAAGACCAACAAAAGTGGACGAACTGCTAATCTCGTCCCTCAAACAGAGGATGGACGAGCCCCGAGAGGCTGAGCCCCAAAGGGCGGAATTCCGAGCTAGAGTAGAAGCCTACAACAACTATCAGTAAATGCAAATGAATGGGAAAAGAGACAACTTACAGAAAATAAGTAGTACGAAGAACCACCAGGAGATTCCAAGGACTCAGGAGGAGGAGGAGAAGGAGGAGAGGCCACCCAAACATGGCAAGTGGTACGAGGCAAGACTGGCTCACAAAGCAGCGAAACAGAAGTGCAATGCATCCGATGAGGAGGGGAAGGAGGACAAAAACTGCCCACAGCGGCAACAGCCTGCATGGAATTAGTAAAGAAAATAAACAGCGCAAGAGAGAGACCTACCAGGGAATAAGGCATAGCATTGTAGATACAAAAGCTACACTTTTATGTAGCGACGATGGCAGGGACAAAACAACAAGTGCTGGCAGCAGTACAGCACAAATACTTTGACCCTTGTAGGTGCTTAGACCCCGTCTCCTCCACAACATTCATGGTATTAAAGGTCTGCTGACGCCAAACCAAGGGAGGAAGACCAGCAACAGTAGTGGCCTGCTCCCATGGCGTAAGCTGAACAGTGTCTAACAGAGGAGAGGAGGAGCACCTAGGCTCAGGGGTCTCAGAGGCAGCCAAAGGAGAACCAGGGGTCACAAACAACCTCAAAGGAGAACTGGCGGTCGAACAGCCAAGGTCCGCCGCTAGGCTAAAAAGCTCGACACCAAGCAGAGGACGAGAAGGGAAGGGCTCAGCAGACTAAACCACAGTCGGCAGAGCCGGAACTATGAGCGACAACAGCATAGAGGAGAGGTCTGGAGGGAGAGAAGTGGTATGAGAGCCACAAGAAGATCCAGATGAGGCCAACAAGTCCTCAGACATAGAGAGAGCATGGGCATGAGTGATGGCATCATTATCCATGACAAAAAAGCTCGAAGATTAAAAGAAACATACAGCACAAGCAACTCCTAACAAACAACATTTGTCGGTCATGTGACATACACGTACCCAAACACATATATACAACAACTAAAGAACCAAGATCAGGGCAACAAAAACATAAAACAAGCCCATATACATGTGAAAACCAAGAATAAGTACAAAATAGAACCTAGGTAGAACTATGAACAGCCACGAAAACCCACAACATTGAAACTAGCATCATCATAGAATCAATACTCAAGCAGACTAAGGATCAGGCATGAACCAATAACAAACATCAAGAAACAGTAAACAGCTTGAGAATCCTAACTACGAGCCTATCCAAAACAATTCAGCCAAAAACAAACTTCAGGACTAAGCAGCAACACCCAACCCAAGCCGATACCTACCGCTATAAGAACCACAGGAAGTTACAATGCAGAAAACCAGCTTGCAGGAGCTGGCAACCCAGGGAGGGGAGAGGAGAAGTAATGTAACAACCATATGAGAGCTTAGACTGTGGAGTAAGCCATGCTCATACCACTAAGGTTCGCAGCCCGTGAACCCCTATTAGAAACTAATAGAGATACCTCTTGTAACCTCATCAGTCAATACATGTATTGCATATTGAGTGTTATTGGAATAGAACCATACCGACCTTACTATATCTACAAACTACAAACCTATACAAACTATATAGCTTGTAGTACTAATTGTATGCCTATTTACCATATGCTGAACCCAAGCACCTACGACCAACTGTCTAGGCTCTAACAACCAGGATAATGCTATGAAAACAGCAGAGACACCCTATTAATGACATGTAAGGCGCTGACAATGAGGCTTTCAAAAAGAGGCTCTTAGACTTGTCGAACTGCCCAAATCGCTTACGGCTTTCAGAAGACTCAACGACGTCACTCCTCCGCATCAATAATGAAACCGTAAGTATCCCTTGCAAGCATATAACATCCAGCGCATCCAGATGCATGACGGAGACAGTCCCTATTGGATAAAGACATCGCTATGAAAGCAGCACGCCATATGGACAATACTACGAAAGCAGCAGGAACACCCCATTGACAACATCTCCATTACTAGCAGAAGTTATGACAATGGGTGTATAGCTATGAGACAAGGTAGATGGCGTAGAGCCGGCGAAACCATGTATTTAAGCAGCCTACTGCCTATAGTAGAATGGGTAGCAATTAATTCTTCTTCTAAGTCACAATACTGAGAGCACTTCTACTAATTACTTCTTTACTACTATGATAAACACATTGCCTCTACGAACGCATTATAATTGTGCTATACCAAAGCTACTCTATCGTTACTATAAGTTGTCACATTACTATATATTTTCAAGACCCATGCTACAGTTCTTATATGATATCGCCATTATTAGCAGAAGTTGAGACAATGGGTATATAGCTATGAAGCAAGGTAACCAGCGTAAAGTTGGACAAACTATATATTTTAGTAGTCTGCTGCCTATAGTAGAATAGGCAGCAATTAGTTTTTCTTCAAAAGCTATAATACTAAGAGCACTTCTGCTAATTAATATTGCTTTTTTACCACCATAACACTATATTATCTATATAAATGAATTACAATTACATTATGCCGGAGTTACTCCATTATTTCTATAAGTCATCACACTATTATATATTCCCAAAACCTGCACTACAGTCTTACATTTGACATCCACAGACCTTAGATTATATGGCTGTTTTGAATTAACCAGGATTGATGATAACTTTGGTTCAAGGTACTGATTAGGTACATGAATTTGAATGAAATGGCAGATATTAGGCTAATAATAACTTCTTAGTATCAGAGCAAGGTTTTGAGGCTCTAACAAGATCATTCCATAACTAATTTGTAATAATGACCATAAAAAAAGATGTTCATTAGCAGCAAAGGCTATAATGCAAATGTAATTTTTAAATAAAAGGGCTTTTAAACATTTAAAATTAGCTACAGTATCTAAATTAGATGAGATTGGAAGAATAATCTACATGTTGTGGGCCAGGGATAAGGGTCTACCCTAAGCGTGTTTTCCGAGTCACGGAACTGGAGTTAATGGCTCTCACGTGTATATAGACCCCACAAACCTCTCATAGAATAAGGAAGCAACACCTCCGCAACTGACCTCACAAATAGCCTTCTCAATGTGCACTAATATTGATTTGCTTGAAGTCAAAGTACCCCCCATATATCTTGGCATAAAAGGTGTTTCGCTATACAAAGATAAACGTTATAAGACCCAGAAACCTCTGTGCAAGTCCTGCCTAAGCTCATAAACTTCTGCATAGATTTCAACCGTGCTCATTGCCTAATGGACCCATATATGGACTTTATTGCAAGCTGCCTCTGTTTGTGATATAGACAGCAAGCCCAACCACATCCAGCACAGCTCAGATACCTTGAGATGTTCGAACTAGGAGTTCGAGAGCTTCTTCTTCTTATGTATATAAACACAATATTTCTTTCTAGATTTTCTCTTCCCTTTAACTTTAAATTATCAAATAGAAGTAGTCTAACTATACTTTCCAAGTAACTAGAATTTATATTTATAATAATAAGAAAGCTTTCAGCCATGTTGAACTGCTCAAATCACTTTTGGTTATCATAAGACTCAATGATATTGTTATGAAATGTTATGAGCCTCATGAGCTTACTGTAAGGCTCACAAGCTTCGTACAAGCTCACAAATCTCTATGTAGGCCTTAGCCATGCGCGACAGTATACAGGTCCGTCTATGAGCCTGTGTGGTACACAGGCCCATCCACAAGCCTCGCTGCAAGCTATTACTACGAGCAGCATAGCTTGCCAGCTCAAACTCAAGCCCAACCTCACTACAATCCTAACTGCTCGCCAATATTCTGTGGATCCGAGCACTGTGACGTCGTCTAACTCCAGGTACCCAAATTGAAAATTCGAGAGTTATTTTTTTACATGTATATAAACCTGATGTCTCCTTCTGAACCTTTTTATTAGGGTCTAGGTGAGTGGTCGCAGGTGCTCGTACGGGGTCACGATTAGGCATTCGTCTCGGCAAGGCTATGAACCAGTGATTCGTGTATGTGTTCGAGGTTCGTAATATATAGAGTCAGTCTATACTAACGATGGTCTATGTACAATAGGTATGTTGACCAATAAGGTTGCAAGAAGCATCCTCGTCGGTCTCTTAAAGCGTTCGCGAGCCGCAAACTTTGGCAATGCGAGCAAAGCTCGCTCCGTGGTCCAAGCTCTTGTGGCTCCGTTACATTATTCCCCCTCTCCTCTTTCAGGGTTGCGAGCTCCTGCAAGCTGCTCCTTTGCGTTGTCCCTTTCTGTGGTTATTGTAGTTGAGTGTATGTCTCAGTTCAAGCATTGTCTACTGGTCATGATGTTTATTGTGCTTGGCTTGTCTTCGATAGTGTTTGTGGTCCCAATTCTTGAGTTATGGGCTGGTTCTTGGTTTGTACTCCTGGTTTGTGCTTGGTTTTCGATTCTGCTTGGGTATTGGTTCCGTGGTATCACCGTTTGGCGTCATGGTTTCTTATGATTATTTGTAATTCCAATTGGAGCTCTCTCTGGGTTAGTTCTTCATTTTTATGTGTTTACAAACCCGTTTGATGTTCTCGTTATCTTGTTCTTGTTTCTTGGGTCGTTTGTTATATATGTTTGATAGTTGTTATAATCACGTGACCCACAAATGTTGTTTGTTAGGGGTTGCGCGCTCTGGGAGCTCCTTTTGTTCTTTAAGCTTCATCATGGATAACGCCTCTACCCACACTCGCGCCTTCTTGGCCTCTGGGGCTTCGTTTGCCCCTTCTAATTCTTCCTATGGCGTTTGTGCCACCTCCCTCCCTCTTGAGCTCTCCTCCGTGGGGCTCTCCTTGGTTGTTCCAGCTCCGCTGGCCGTGGTTCGCGCCCCCGCGACCTCTCCTCCTCACTGTCCACTTGGTGTCGAGCTCTTCCGCCTCACGGCGGACCTTGGCAGCTCGTCCGCCAGTCCTGGTTCGGGGTTGTTCATGCCTCCTGATACTCCTTCGCCCTCTTCAGGAACCCTTGGGCCTCGGCGCTCCTCCTCTCCTCCAGCTGGGTCTGCTGTCGCTGTTCAGCTTATGCCGTGGGAGCAGGTCACCACTACCGGTGGCTCTGTTCCCATGGTCCGGCATCATTAGACCTTCGATACTATGAAGGCCGTTGAGTAGACGGGGTCTGAGCACCCCCAGGGGTTGGAATGTTCATGCTGTGCCTCTTTGAGTGCCCGGTGTTTCATGTCTGGGGTGACTACTACCCAAAAGTGTAGTTTTTGTGTGTACAAGGCCGTGCCTTGTTTTTTGGTAAGTTCGTCCTCCATGTATCTATTCCTTGCTGACATGGCTTAGGCTACCGCCGTTGCCGGTGGTTTTCGTCCCCCTCCTCCCCTGCGCCAGAAGCGTCACGCTTCTGTGTCCCCCCTGTGCTAGCCGGTCTTGTCTCGCGCTGCTTGCCGGGTTCAGGTGGTCTCTCCCCCTCCGGCATCTTTGGACTCCTCTGATGAGTCTTCTTTCCGCGTCCTCTCTGTATGTGTTCCTCTCCTGTGTTAGTTGCCAGTTACTGATCGCGTTTGATAGCCCTCTCCCCATGTCTGGGGTTCTGGCCCTCAGGGTACTTCCGTCCTCCGTTTGAGGGATGTGCTTGGCGGTTCGTCTGCTTCGGTTGGTGTTTGTGGTAGTTCGGTGCATTCGGGCGGGTGGGAGAGGATAGCCGGGCTTTGTGGGAGCTCTGCTGGTCTGGGCTCAGGTGGGTTCCTGTGGGGTGGTGACCTGTCTGATACTCGTATCGAGCATGTAGAGGAGTGTCTTCGCTTTCTCGAGCATGAGGTCGAGCATCAGGCGGCTACCATCGCCTATCTGCAGGACCTTCTCCTGGTGTCTCAGACTCGTGGAAGCTCTCCTTAGTTCCGGCTATGCTTTGGGGTTTTTTTTATTGTTGTTCTATATTTTTTCTTTGTTTTTGTTTTTTCGTCCTCCTGTTGTTCATTTTCATTGTATGTAGAATTTATTTTTTTCTCTTATCCATGTTGTTCATAACCCATAGTTCATGTCTATCGTGATTCATTTGTTTGTTTGCCCTGATTCCCTGGCTTCTCTGGATAGTGATGGTGAAAGGTTCGTAGTTCTCCCTGAGCGTGCTTGAGGTTCTTTGCCAGTTCCCATAAGGATTCTGACATTGGTACACCCGTCCAATGGACCTTATATTCGAGCATCTTTTTCATTCCTTTCTGTTTCCAGCGACTGTCGACAATCTCATCTATTTCCTATTCCTCTTCTCCTTCTATGGTGACTAGTCTAGGTTCTTCACAGTCTGCACAGTCCGATTTTACCTCCTTGTATGGTTCGAGCAGGGATATATGGAACAACAGGTGTATTCGCATTGATGGGTGTAGTTCGAGTCTTTTCGCATGGGATACTATTTCTTTGGTTATTGTGAATGGTCCTAGTTTTTTGTCGTCGAGCTTCGCTGACAGTCTTTAGGTTCGTATGTTCGTGGAGCATAGCCATGCCTTTGAACCTAATACAAATTCAGGGGTCTTTGCTGCCCTTTTTTGGTTGTAATATTTAGCTTGTTGTTGTTGTGCTTTCTTGAGCATGTCTTTTAGTCATTCATGGGTCTTGGATATTACTCGAGCTTGGTCTTCCGCCGCGGGTACTAGGCCCCTATCTTGGTAGTAGAGGCGGATTGTCGCATGTCGCCCATAGTTCGCGTAAAATACTGAGTGACCCATGCTTCCTTGTTTGGAGTTGTTTATATAGAACTCCCCTAGTCGTAGTAGCTCGACCCGGTTATCTTGTAGGTAATTACAGTAAACTCATAGGTATTGTTCAATGGTTTGGTTGGTTTGTTCTGTTTGTCTGTCGGTTTGTAGGTGATATGCTGTTGAGAAACATTTGTTTATATTCAAGTATTCGTATATTGTGCATACAAACTTGCTCATGAAGTATTTTCCCCTGTCCGATATGACTGTCAATGGTACGCCGTATGGGGCTATTACAGTACCCAGACAAAAGTCTTCGCGAATTCGCGCAACTTCGCGACGCGCCTTCCGACCGCAACATCTACTCTCCACGATGCCACGCACCCACCCTACTCAGTCCTAAAAGTGCTAATGCACGCGTCCTAAAAAAGCGAAAGACCCCTAGAAAAGAGCTTTCACCTCACAAGTGCTCTATGATCGAAGGAATGTATTTTGCAAGCATTCCAAATTGTGAGATCTCACGTCTCACCCAGACTCCCGAGTCAACCATCCGATCTACCCTCCAATTATTTCCCTCACACTCAAAGGGAAAGTCTCTACCTCGAAGTGGCAGGCCCTCTAAGGTCAATAAAGTCTTAAAACGCAATATTATTTGATATTGTCGCAAAAATCCAAAAGCTACATATGCAACAGTCAAGAGAGAGCTTGCTCTAGAGTGCAGCCATAAGACAATTGCGCGCATTATCAAAAAGCAGGGAATAAAGAATTGGCTTGCTAAAAAGCAACCAATTTTGACAAAAAAACATGCTAAAAAGCGCTTTGAGTGGTGTAAGTCAAGAAAAGACTGGGGTGTTGAGGATTGGAAGAGGTATATATGGTTGGATAAATGTAGTGTTGAATTGGGGTCAGGACAGCGACGAGAATGGGTTTTTTGCATACCTACACAAAAATGGGAAAAAGACTTTATTCAACCATACAAAAAGAGCAAAGGGCTTATATTGATGGTATGGGGTGCCTTTACAGTACTAGTCAACTCATATCCGTCTACCCTGCACCAAACGAAAATCTAGTATTTCTCTTCTATATAACATAACCCCAAGACTTCCGTCTATTCAATACTTTGTATGCCAGCTGTTTGCAGCCATACAGGCTTCAATCCTATCAAGCATACTTGCACCTAACGTACTAAACAACTCATCATCCAAAGTGTCCCATGCAGCTTGTATACAAGATTCTAACCTCTGTCTTGCATATTCCGACTCCGATGTATCTTTAGCCACCTCTGGAAACATTTCAAAAAGTCTAACTTTTAAATGCCACCAGATATGTTCAATTGGGTTTAAATCTGACGAGTAGGGAGGCCACTTGGTGATTGTGATGATATTGCGAGCCTTAAACCAATCTCTAACAACATAAGCAGTATGTATCGATGTATTGTCCTGCATGAATGCATATCCTCTGTCAAGTTTCTGAAAAATTGGCTCCATCTCTACATCTAGAACTTCGAAATAAGATTTTGCTGAATACCCATGCTTTTTGGACTCAAAATCACGGTCCATAATATAGCATCCAGATCGTCCTTGATCCCAGAATGCACCCCAAACCATAACCTTCATATTTTTATTTGTGCCATATGTCTGAACCATCTCACGATCCCATTTTTGTGCTGGTGTTCGAAAGCACCACTCTGCTCTTTTGCCTCGTCCTCGCTCCACTGAGCATTCATCACTCTAACAAATCAGTCCCCACTCCTCAGCTGTCCAACCCCAATGTGCTTGACACCAAGCAAGTCATTTAAAGGCATGAGCTTCTGTAAGCTCAGGGCGTTTTTTGCATTTCCAATTGGTAATGCCATGTCGCTTGAGGATTTTTTTTAGTGTAGAGCGCCCACAAAAGAGTCCACAAGCATCGATGACTTGTTGATATGTATCTTTTGGATTTAATCGTACATGTCGGACAGTAAGTCGTTCTTCTGCATCGGTATAGGACTTGCCTAGAGGCTTTCGTAATAGGGATTCACTGTTGGTGCGAAATTCATCTTGTCGCAATATGTACTATATGGTGCTTCGTGTCAAATCTAGGTCCTTTGCAATTTTGTAAGGATTTGCACCTTCTGAAGCTTTCCCGACTATTTTTCCACGCGAGTAAGGATGTAATTTACATCCATGGGATCGATTCCCAGAGATAGAGCCCAACGGAGTTCGTAAAGGTGGCATTTTCACTAGCGACAAGAGGGGAGGTAAGATGGGAGATGTGCAAAAATGCGTTGTTTTCGCGTTTCGCCTAATATGAGTTAACGGGTACTGTAGTTCTGAAAGACAGTCAGAATTGGTTTTTATGCCAGGAGATCCAGAGTCAAAGCGTGGAGGGGTCACATCTGCAGTATACCTTGAAGTTTTGGAGGATCAACTGCCTACATTATGGGAACCTGGCCTGGTATTCATGCAGGACAATGCTAGTATCCATACAGCAAGAGTTATTACAAATTGGTTTAAAGAGGAAGGAATTGAGGTAGTGAAATGGCCTCCAATTTCACCCGACTTAAATCCAATTGAGCATGTTTGAGCATGCCTAAAAGATTGGATTTACAAACACCACCCAGAGCTGTTAGAGCTTAAAGGTGAAAGTCAGGAGGTTAAGGATCAGTTCCTTGCAGCATTACAGGAAGGCTGGGAGGTGCTGCTTAAAGAACTGTTTGAAAATTTGGTCAAGTCTATGGAGCGGAAAGTTAGGGCTGTGAGGAAGGCTAAGGGGTGGTATACAAAGTATTAGAAAGGTTTTTTGGATTTTGCACTTTTTAGGCTCAAGTCCATATACTATTAATTCAATTTCCAAAGTTATATACAAAGCAGACTTCTGTGCGTAGTGAAATGGCAGTGCGAATGGTGCGCCGACCGAGGTGGTGGGGTCGCAAATTGAGGCATTCGTGAAAACTTTTGTCTGGGTACTGTACATGTTTGATGACCATATGTGCCAGCTATGGTCCTGTGGTGGTTTTGTAGCAGGGTATAAAGCATGCCATTTTCGTGAATCTGTCCACCACTACTAGGATCGAGTCGTACGGTGGTGTTTATGGGTTTGTTGGGTCCTTCAAAAGAGGTAGCTTCACTATAAAGTCCATTATAATCGACTCCCAAGGTCCCTGGGGGGTTGGTAATGATTTGAGTGTACTGTAGGGTTTGTGGCGATCCGCTTTGGATCTCGAGCATACGTCGTATATGTCTACGAACACACGAACATGCCTATCCATATTCTCCATATCGTTGTTTCTCGAGATTAGTTCCATTATTTTGTCTCTTCCCGGGTGTCCTGCTAATGGTTCGTCGTGGTGTTCATGGAGTATACGAGCTCGTAGTTCCCTATTGTTCGGGATAAATATGAGTCCGTATCTTAATAGTAGTCCTTCTTTGCCTATTGTCCACTTAGGGTCCTTCTCGTTCTGTGACGCTTCTCGGACCTCTTCAAATGCTTTTTTGCATGTGGGGTCCAGCTCGTATGCTTTTTGATTTGTCTCGGTCCTCCATGTAGTCTAGACGTCGTGACAGTAAGTCTGCTTTCGTGTTATCTTTTCCAGGGCGGTGAATTATAATGAAGTTGTAGCTTCCTAGAGTTTTGGCCCATCGTGTTTATCTTCTGTTTAGTACCTTCGTGGTCATAAATTGTTTGAGGTTCTGATGGTCCGAGTATATTTTCGTAGTCTCGAGCGATCCTTCAATGTATACTCTCCAGTGCCATAAGCTATCGACTATGGCTAGTAGCTACTTGTCATATATGTCGTAGTTTTCTTCTGCTGGTGTTAGTTTTCTGCTGTAGAACGCTACCGGATGTAGTTTTCCTGACTTCGAGTTTTGTTGTGATAGGCAGCCTGATATCGCACCGTCCAATAAGTCCATCTTGAGTAGTCCTACAAGGTACGGATCCCAATGATTCAGGATTCCCGCTTCTAGGAATGCAGCTTTGAGTCGTCGGAACGAGTTGTTAGCGAATGCCGTCCATATGAACTTCTGTTTTCCTCATAGTAGTTTTGTCATTCCTTGAGCTGTTTGGCTGTAAGCTCATATAAATTGTCAATAAAAGTTTGCAAAGCCTAGGAAAGATTCGAGTTCGTGCCTGTTCCTTAGAGTTGGCTAGTTTGTGATAGCCGCTACCTTTTTGGGGTCTATTCAGACTCCTCCTCTCCCTACTATGAATCCTAAGAATGCCGTTTCATGTTTGTGGAATTCACACTTCTCAATGTAAGCAGTATGTAAGAGCGCTGACAATGAGGCTCTCAAAAGGAGGCTCTCAGCCGCGTCGGACTGCCCAAACCGCTTACGGCTTCC
>JAJDFF020000483.1:0-17141 GCA_021527025.2 Geoglossum cookeanum | reverse complement strand
AGCTCGGCGCCCCGCATACCGACCGAGAGGAAGCGGACAAGTGGTGCGCGAGGTTCAATGATTGCTTGCCGGCCGCTGTGGCTCCCGAAGTTGTCTATCATATTCGGGTCACGCGGCATTACGGACCTGATTGCCCGATCTTCAATTTTGCAAACATAGGGGGTTGATCCGGCTTCGGTCGTATGCAATAAGGATTGCAGCAAACACGGAGCTAGATCAATGTCCGACCTCAACAAGATTAAGGCCACCATTGCGTCCCTTCTCGCCAAGGCTGAGAAGAGCGACCATCCGGCCGAAGCCGCGACTTTCATGGCGAAAGTCAACGAACTGCTCGAAAAGTACCAGATTGAGATTTGGGAGCTGCCGAGCCACGAAGACAAAGTCGGGCAGACGAAAGGCGACGCCGGCATTTTCGCCTCGATGTCGTGGGGCAAGCATATGCTTTTCGCCGTCGCGAAATACTTCCACTGCGAAGCGG
Organism: Geoglossum cookeanum; assembly: GCA_021527025.2. NCBI lineage: Eukaryota > Fungi > Ascomycota > Geoglossomycetes > Geoglossales > Geoglossaceae > Geoglossum > Geoglossum cookeanum. The sequence goes on along the minus strand of JAJDFF020000483.1, from coordinate 16,663 downwards.
TCACGTTTGGCCATGGCGCTAAGCATCGCCTGATGTACTCGGTCGTCGGTCGTGAGAGCTGCCGCATGACTTGCGAGCTGATGCTTCCGTACATCATTTCGCAGGTTCGCCAACAAGCCCGCGCCATGGCCAAGCGCTACGAGGCGGAAGGCCGCGAGATCACCAAGAGCCGGGCCGAACGGATGATTGCCGACAACCTGACCACTCGCATCTGGACTGCCCTGCGAGACCGCCGCGCCAACGACGAAGAACGCGTTGCGGATACAAACGATTTCAGCGGCAAGGCTCTCGTGCTCCGCAATGAAGTGGAGAGCTTCATGGAAACCGCTTTCCCCAAGGCTAAGGAAGCCCGTAAGAAAGACTTCATCACCACCCCGCTCAGCCGCGAGCTTGCCGGACAGATCAGCCTGAACCATCAGGCGACCGGCCGTGGCGCAACCAAACTACTCTCGTAAGGAGACTGTCATGAAGCGCTTTGCTTTCCTCGGCCTGATGGTTCTCGGCCTAGGTGCCTGTTCCAACGATGCTCAGGTTGCGTCCAGCAATCTGTCGAAGGCCGCCGACAATTTCGAGATCACGCGGCGGATCGTCTTCTATAACGGTATCACTGGCGGCTACATGCTGACCATCGAAGGCCGCTGCTCTCAGGATCATACCGAGCGTAAGCTGACGGTGACCTGCAAGACCGGGCCGAATGCTTTCAAAAAGCACTTCCTCGGCCTGAGCGACAACGTCACCTATTTCTCCGAGCAGTTGGAGGAAAAGGATGTGAGCGTCTATCGCTACCGGGTCATCTTCAAGCCCTCGGTGATCATCCCTGACATCGAGCTGCGGTGAGCCCCGTGGCAATCCACTATCTGCCGAACTTGGTCAAGCTCATTGATGATGAGATTGCGTCAACCCAGTCGGCCATTACCGGCGCCAATGAGCTGAAGCCGAGACCGCACTTAGGCGCCTCGGTGATCGGCAAAGAGTGCTTGCGCTCGATTTGGTACGGCTGGCGATGGGCCAGCCTCGTCCATTTCGAGGGTCGGATGCTTCGCCTGTTCAATCGCGGACATGAGGAAGAGCCGCGCTTCGTTCGCTGGTTCGAGCGTATCGGCGCCAGCGTCGAAACCGTCGATCCGTCGACGCTGATGCTCTTGTTCTATCATCCGGAGAGTGACAGCTATAACATTGAGCCGGCCACGATGGATGAGGCGCGGTCTATCGAGCTGTTTATCCACTGCGATGAAGTATCCGATAACCCGATGCACGTTGCCCGCGCGGCGGGGCAGGGGGTGACCTTGCCCGACCCCCGGCAGCATCGGTTCATTGGCTATCTCGGCCACTTCGGCGGCTCGTTGGATGGCATTGCCACGGGGGTGCCCGGCCTTGAACAGTATGGCCTGTCGCTGCAAAGTCGTCTCCTGTCTGAATTCAAGACTCACAACGAAAAATCGTTTGCTAAGCTCAAGGCTAGCGGCGTCAAGATCGCGAAGCCTGAGCACTATATGCAAATGAACATCTATCGTGAAGAGTTCGGATGCGACGCCAGCCTATACTGCGCCGTGAATAAGAATACCGATGAGCTTTATATTGAACTCGTCTTGGCCGACATGGGCAGCTATTACGAAGCTCTCGGCCGGGCGAAATATATTGTCGACATGATGGTTCCGCCTCCGCGCATTCCCTATGCCGGGCCATCTAACTTCACCTGCAAATGGTGCGATCATCGCCTAGCCTGTCACTACGGTATTGAGTGGCTGAAGAATTGCCGCACTTGCCAATACGTGGTTCCGATACCGAACGGCGAATGGGGTTGCAATTTCTACGGAAAGGTGATCCCTTCGGATTTCGTAATCCAAGGCTGCGCTAACCACGTCCAGATCAGAAATGAATAAGCCGGCAACTCTCCCGCCCTTCAAAGTCGTCAAGCCGCGGTTCTACCAGACCGAGGCTAAGGACGCGTTTCTGCATGCCTTGGAGACGACCGAGGATAATCCGCTCATTGCGATGCCAACCGGCACCGGCAAGAGCCTCGTCATCGCCATCATTTGCCAAGAGCTGCTACGCCGCTTCCCAGGTATGCGGATCATCATGGCGACCCATGTAAAGGAGCTGGTGAAGCAGAACGCCAATGCTCTGAAACGGGTTTGGCCGAACGCTCCCATCGGTATTTTTTCGGCTGGCCTGAAGGCCAAGCAAGCCGAAATGCCTATCACCTTCTGCTCAATCCAGTCGGCCGTGAAACAGGCGGCCCGCTTCGGAACGCAACATCTGATGCTCGTCGACGAGGCGCAGGCGCTCAGCCCGGCCGATGAAGGTAACTACCAGAAGTTTATCGAGGCACTGCGGCTCTTCAACCCGAAGCTTCGTATCGGCGGCCTGACAGCGACGCCTTATCGTCGCAAGGTCGGCATGCTCACTGATCTCGGCACCTTCACGAGCGTCTGTTATGACATCACCGGGCTGATCGCATTCAACAAGCTTATCGAGTGGGGATACCTAATCCCCCTCTTTGCTAAGCCGACCAGTTTCATCTTCGATATGTCGAAAGTGAAGCAGACCGGAGGCGACTATAATAAAGCCGAAGTCAACCACGTTGTAAATCAGGAAGAGAAGACCGAGAAAGCCTTGCAAGAGGCTCTGCAAGTCTTGCATGATCGCGAGCATATTATCGTTTTCGGCTCTGGTGTCGATCATGTCGAGAATATCACGCAAATGCTTCGGTCATGGGGCGAGAATGCCGTATGCGTGCATTCGAAGATGTCCGGAGGCGACCGCGACGATGCAATCGAATCCTTCACGGCGCGAGGCGCCAACCATGCTCGCTGGATCGTCAACGATGGCGTGCTTACGACCGGCTTCGATAGCCCGTGGGTGGATGGTATCGTCGATCTCTCTCCTACGACTTCCCCCGGCTTGCATGTGCAGAAGCTCGGCCGAGGCACGCGGCCATTTTGGGAGACCGCAGAGGGGCAGCATCTGGACGAGATGTTTGACCTTGAGAGCGTTGAGGGCCGGATTGAAGCGATCAAGCTTTCGCCTAAGCACAACTGCCGCTATATGGATTTCGCCGGCAATCTCGGCCGCTGCGGTCCGATCAACGACCCCTACCTTCCGCAGAAGCGCAAAGGCAAGGCCAAGGGCGAACTTCCGATCAAGATTTGCCCGGAGTGCGGGGCGTACAACTTCGCCGCTGCACGCTTTTGTTGCAACGAGGAAGAGGGCTGCACTCACGAGTTTCAGTTCGAAAGCAAACTGGAAGAGACCGCAGCAACCGGCGATGTCGTCGCTAAGCGCAGCCGGGCCGATCTAGAAGCCGAAAAGGCGGTGCCGGAGTATCATTGGTTCAAAGTCGACCATGTCGAGTATAAGCGCTTCGTGCGCGGCTCGCTGCCGCCTGAGATGAAAGTTTATTATCGCTGCGGTATGCGGCAGTTCGAAGAGCTGATCAGCATTGAGACCGATGGATGGGCAAGCAAGCGGGCTCGCGACTGGTGGCGCCTGCGGCTGCCGAGCTATCCGCCCCCGCCCTCGACAGACTCCGGCCTCACCGCGACGCAACTGCTGAAGGAGCCGACGCATATTTACGTCGAGACCAACCGTCGCTATCCTCGCGTCGTCTCGTATTCGTTCAATGGCGAGACGCCAGACTTTTCGCCGGCCACCCCTAGCCATCTGAAGGAGACCGCGTAATGGCTCAGATACGCGATGCATACGACGCCGATGACGCAGCCAATAGCCTGTCGCTTCACATCATGGCTTGGCTTCAGGAGATCAGGCTAGAGGAACTTTTTGTCACCTGCCTGAGCTGCAAACATCTCGGCGATCAGGCCGGCACCTGCAAAAAGTTTCCGGGCCACTTGATCCCGCCGCATGTCGTGATCAAGGGATGCGAAGCCTATGCCGATGTGATGCCGCGTCGGAAGCCGCTGCCCCGTGGCAACGGAAAATCGCATCTCGACGACGATATTCCTTTCTAACAAGCTTGTTGCAATCCTGCTAGGTCTGGGCTATCAAAGATCAACGCAAGGAGATTGACATGCTCAAAACCGAGACAATCATCAGAAATGCCCACACTGCCGGGCTTCTGCACCGCGAATGCGTCAAGGCTCTCGACGGCTCGATCAAAGCTAAGGAATACGGCCGCGTCGAAATTTTTGCTCATCTCTGCAATCTGACCAATGAGCCCTGCATTGACCGCGAGGAAGATGTAGTGACTATCATGAAAAGCTACGTCTATCGCATGTTCGCGATGGAAGCTCTTGGACATAAGGTGGCGTGATGGCAGACGTTTACTTCAGCCGGGCTGGGGCAGCGAAAGCCGCCCTTCGCCGTGAGATCAAGGCTTTCGAAACCTATCAGCCAGTTCCGAAGGCAGACGCGAGCGCGTGGTGCTTTGCTGAGCGCGACGAGGGGCCGGGCATCGAATACGCCCGCGATTTCGCCGAAGGCAAGGACTGGATACATCATGTCGAAATTACCGAGCTGAAGGTGCCGGTTCTGATCGTCACGATCACAAAGGAAGAGCTGAAGGAAGAGGATATTCCGAAGCTCTTTGAAGTGCGCCCGATCACGCCGAGCCTGTGGGACAAACAAGAACCATGGAAGGGGCCGAAAGTGCTGAGCGTTGCCACGGGGGCCGCCGCCCTCCTGACCGCGGGCTTCAATCCCCCGGCCGGCATGATCATCGATGTGCTGCCGCCGAAGCAGAAGATGCCGAGCCAGCCCCGCGCACCCAAGGGGGAAGGCTCGGTCGCCAAGGTCTGGTCCATCTGCGACAGCATGCCGGACGCCGCCCGCTCGGATATCATTGCGGCTTGCGTGGCGGCCGGGATCAATGCGGGAACAGCAGCGACTCAGTTCTCAGCGTGGAGACGGTCGAAGGGATGATTTGCGGAATATACAGTATTACGCATCTCGCCAGCGGAAGGTTTTATATCGGCCACTCGGCCGATATCTACCGCCGCTGGCAGTCGCATTTTAGCGGACTAAAGTTGGGTAACCACGCTAATAGCAAACTTCAGAAAATTTGGACCGAAGAGGGCGAAACAGCTCTAATTTTTGCTATAGAAATTGAGTGCTCAGAAGGTGTCCGGTTTGAAATTGAACATAAATTGATTAAAGCTTTTCCACGACACGTTCTCTTGAACGAACGTTTCAGCCATTGGAAACCGACAAGCAAACGCCGTCCGAAGAAAGAAAATAAACCAAATACTCTCTATAAACCGGTCGTTCTTTCAAGCGGCGCAACTTATCCTTCAATTCGGGCTTTCGCGCGGGCTCTCGGATATGCTGGTCCCGCCGGACTTCGCGAGCACTTGTTAAAGGGCCGTTCTTTCGACGAAATTGCGGCTCGTCGCGGAAAATAAAGCAATAAAAGGGGTTGATCTCCTTTTCCGTATCTGCTTATCTCAAATCACAGTGCATCTTTTGGAATTTCCCGAAACGAGCAAGGAGCCGATCATGACCGACCAGAATGCCCCCGTTCTTCAGACCATCGCCAAGCGCCCGCAGCAGAATGGCCAGACCCGCCCGACCCCCGGCACCAAGACCGGCTACGTCTGGGATGTCGCCGACGCGATCACGGCGCAGCGCCATACCAACAGCGAGCCGCATTGCGTCGCCACCGTCGGCGAAGTCCGCACCGTCTATATGCAGGCGGCCGGCGCCCTCGCTGCGACCTGCCAGACGCAGTATGGCCGGTGGGTGCAGTATCACGGCTATGGCGAGGCGCTGAAGGCTCGGCGCGAGGCCGAGAAGGGCCTGAAGTCGGCCGAGGACGAGGCCAAGGAAGCCGCCAAGGCTGCCGAGAAGGCCGCCAAGGAACAGGCCAAGGTCGACAAGGCCGCCGCCAAGGAAGCCAAGGCCACGGAGACCGCCGCCAAGGCCGCCGCCAAGGCTGCGGAGAAGCAGGCGCGCGAGGACGCCAAGGTCGCCAAGGCCAAGGAAGTCGAAGAGCGCAAGGCCGCCAAGGAGCAGGAGAAGGCCGCCAAGGCTGCCGAGAAGCTGAAGGCCGCGCAGGACAAGGCCGAGGCCGCTGCTGCCGCTGCGGCTGCCGCTGCCGCCGCTGCTGCCGCGACGCAGCAGGGTTGACAAGCTGCTCAGCTCGGCCGTGACCCCCTCAGCCGGGCCGGGCTGAAGTAGAAGCCGGGGGCTGTTCCGACAGGGCAGCCCCCGGTTTGCGTTAACCGAAGCAGCGCGCGTTGTTTCGGGTTTCAGGTCCGCAGCTCTGTGGAGTCACGATGAATACTCAGAAGCCGGAACCTCTGGTTCCTAGCGATGGCGAAACTCTCGACATCATCGAATACTTCCACACGCTTCAGGGCGAAGGGCCGTTCGCCGGCTGGCCTGCGCTCTTCATCCGTCTTGCAGGATGCAACCTGCAATGCCCGGCCTGCGATACGATCTATACCGGCGCCGGCCGGACCAAGATCGCGACCGGCACGCTCTTCAACCAAATCCTGCGGAAGCTGATCGACGAGCATACTGAAACCAAGCTCATCGTGATCACTGGCGGTGAGCCTCTGCGCCAGAACATCACGCAACTCGTTCTGGCTTTCATCGATTGCGACTATAAAGTCCAAATCGAGAGCAACGGTGTCTTTGCCTTCAGCTCCAATCTTCTGTCGCCGCTCGAAAGCGGAGAGCTGACGCTCGTCGTTTCGCCGAAGACCTCGCGCATCAGCCCTTTCACGGCAGAGCGCGCGAGCTGCTTCAAGTACGTGCTGCGCTCCGGCGAAGTAAGCGAGGCGGACGGCTTGCCGCTGCGGGCGCTAGGGCACAAGGCCAGCTCGCAGGTTGCCCGCCCTCCACGGGGCTGGAAAGGCCGCATATACGTCAACCCGCAGGATGATAAGGCTGAGTTGCAAAACTACGCTAATCTGATCACGGCTCGCGATAGCGCGCTGAAGCATGGCTATGTGCTCGGCGTGCAGCTCCACAAGCTCATTGACCTTCCCTGAGAGGACCGACTGATGCATCTCGATCATTCCAAGGCTCTTGTCATTTTCAGCGGCGGACAGGACTCGACAACCTGTCTCGGATGGGCGCTCGCCAACTTCCGCGAGGTCGCAGGCATCACCTTCGATTACGGCCAGCGCCATGCGGCTGAAGTCGAAGCAGCCCGGCGCGTCATTGAGTTCTTTCGGGAGAAGACCGGCAAGAGCATCATGCATGAAATCGTCCGCGACCTGGGTCACGTGCTCGTCAGCGCTTCGCCCCTTACCAGTTCGGAAGAGCTGGAAACCTACGATGATCACGCCAGCATGGAAGCGATCATCGGCGACCGCGTCGAGAAGACTTTCGTCCCGATGCGAAACACTCTCTTCCTGACCATCGCAGCCAACCGAGCGGTTTCTATGGGATGCGGCAGGCTGGTTACCGGCGTCTGTCAAGCGGACAACGCCAACTATCCCGACTGCACGATGCCGTTCATCGTCGCGATGGAGCACGCCATCAACTCGTCGCTCGGCCTGAAAGGTACGCTCGGCCTGAGTATCTCCACGCCTCTGATGTTCCAGAGCAAGGCCGATACTGTGCGGCTGGCGCATCAAATGCCGCATACCTACCGGGCGCTCGCCTTCAGCCATACGGCTTACGACGGGAAGTATCCGCCGACCGGCAAGGATCACGCCAGCATCCTCCGGGCGCATGGGTTCGAGCAAGCCGGCCTGCCGGACCCGCTCGTCGTCAGAGCATGGCGCGAAGGATTGATGGAGCTGCCGGACACAGATAACTATGCGGAGTTGATCGGCGATCCGTCGCGGCTGCCGCCTAATCCGCACGATTTCATCTGATGGCGGCGTTCATCAACGTCGCTCTGGTTGGTGAGGCGCCGCGCATCGTCAACCTTGACCTCGTGCTGGAATTCCAGCTCTGGACGCCGGAAGGCGGCTCTCCCGGCACCATGATCAAGATGGCCGTGCAGCATAATCGCGGCGCGGCAGAGGGGCCTTACATGATCACGGTGCGCACGCCGTTCGCTGAGATCATCCAGCGCATGCGGAATGAGGTCTTTCGCGTCGAACCGCCCCCGGCCCTCCCCTCCCCCGTGGCAACGCAGGATTAGCCATGTACTCCGTTACCAAGAAACTCAGCCCCGATAAGGGCTACAGCTGCACGTTCCGCAAGGCGTCGGCGCGGTCACATTGCCAGTTCTTGCACGGCTACGATCTGATTTTCGAGATCGAATTTCAATGCAAGGAACAGGCACTGACCGATCCGGAGGGGTGGGTCATCGATTTTGGAGGTCTCGCGCATCCGAAGAAATGGTTGGACGAAATGTTCGACCATAAGCTTCTCGTTGCCGCTGATGATCCCGAAATCGATACGATTGCCAGCCTTGGCGGGCTCGGCATCGCCGATGTTGTCGTCGTCGAGCGCACCGGTTGCGAGGCGTTCGCTAAGCTGATTTTCGAGCATTTCGAAGAGTGGCTCAAGCCTATTCGCCAGCGACGTGATGTTGAAGTTTACCGCGTCACCGTTTACGAGAATGGCAGCAACTCGGCGACTTACTGGGGTTTCGACGGATGACTTCTTTTAGAAATTTCTCTACAATGCGTTCAGCATTTAGTGATTTGCTTCGATGCACCGACCCTACCGCTGACCGCGAGGGCTTGGCAGAGACGCCGGAGCGCATGGCGAGAGCGTGGCTCGACCATACGGCCGGCTATCTTCAGGAGCCCGGCGAAGTTCTCAAGGAGTTCGAGGATGGCGCCGAGAAATACGACGAAATGGTCGTCGTCGGCGGCATTCGCTTCTATAGCCGGTGCGAGCATCATGGCGAAGCCATCTTCGGCGAAGCCGTCATCGGATACGTGCCTGCCGGCAAGGTAGTCGGATTGTCCAAGCTGGTGCGCCTCACAGATGTTTTCGCCAAACGGCTTCAAGTTCAAGAGCGAATGACTCAGCAGATTGCAAATGCGCTTGCGGAGCACTTGCAACCGCGAGGCGTCGGCGTTATGGTGCGGGCTCGCCATCTCTGCATGGAAGCTCGCGGGGTCTGCCGCCACGGCGCGATCACCACGACTACCGCTCTGATCGGCGCACTTCGCGAGGGACAGCCTCGCGAGGAATTCTTAGCTCAGGCAAGGCAGCACAACGGACCGATCTGATGGCTAAATTGCCGAATGGGTCGTATATTCGCTGGCTCGATGAGCAATTACTTGTAGAAACCGATGCTTGCATTATTTGGCCATTCAAGTCTAAAGTTGGGTCAACAAACTCCGAATATGGCGGAATGGGTGCGAATGGAACAGCGCATCGATATGTTTGCGAAAAAGCGCATGGACCATGTCCGAATGGATACGAAGCGCGGCATTCATGCGGACTGAGCTTATGCTGCAATAACCGTCATTTGTCTTGGCGAACTCATGTAGATAATGAGTTTGATAAAGTAGCTCATGGCACGCGCCAAATTAAAACGAGCTTCACGCCGGACAAAATAGTAGAAGTATTCGAGTTACGCTCTCGCGGCTTGACGCAGAAGCAAATCGCCGATATATTTGGCTCAAGTCAAGCTTCAATTTGCAAGGTACTTAAACGTGGCGCTCAAAGTCTATAATGCTGGAGTGCTAACCCTCGGAATGTTCAAGGGCAGCACATCCTACGCCCGGCTCGACGAGGCAGAGAAGCGCTTGCGTGACACGGCTGAATTCATGCTGGAGTCATATCACTACATGCATAAGCCGAAGGCCGTGGACAAGCTCCGGAAGGAAGGGAAGACCTATTTCCTTGACTCCGGGGCGTTCTCGGCTTTCACTCAAGGAGTTGAAATTGATCTCCCGACATATTGCAAATACGTGGACAGATACCGCGAATTGTTTCATTGCAATTCAGTGCTAGACGCTATCGGCAATCCAAAACAAACGTATTGGAACCAGCGGCGTATGCAAGAGCTTCTGCCTCGCGACCTTTGGCCGCTTCCATGTATTCACTACCAAGATGCGGAGATAATCGCCAAGGATACCGGGCGTCGCATTGAAGAAGTCGAGAAAGAGCTGTTTGAGCATTATGTGAGCAGCTATGAATACATTACTCTTGGCGGAATGGTTCCAATTTCCACAGCTCAACTCTTTCACTGGCTCGATAGAGTCTGGAGCAAATACTTAACTGATATTGACGGAAAGCCGAGAGTGAAAGTACATGGTTTCGGCTTGACTTCGCTGCCTCTGATGATGCGCTATCCGTGGTACAGCGTCGACTCTTCGTCATGGGTGCAATTTGGCGCGAACGGCTCTATTCTTTTGCCCGGATACGGCAAATCAGTCAATATCTCAAGCCGGTCAGGCAATCGCAAGAATGCAGGCATGCACGTCGATACGATCCCGGAGCCGCAGCGAGCTGTCGTTGAGGCCGAGATTGCTTCGATGGGATGCGATCCCGACCGGATGCGCGACAATCCCTATGCCCGGTGGGCGTGGAACATATGGGCAATTCCTGAATACGCCGCTCGGCGTGGCGGGGGCGCTACCGCTTTGACCGAGGAATACGCCGGTCTTTTTTGATATTGCCACGGGGGCAGCATGGCCAAGAAACCGAAGAGTGCCGACAGCGGCATCATCACCGCACTGCGCTTTGTCATCGGCGCAGTTGCACGCAAAGACTTCGACCCCAACCTCTGCCATCTGATCATTGACGGCGGGGTCGTCTCGGCCACCGACGGCCTGATCACTGCGACCTGCCCTATTCCGCTCTCGGTCTCCGCAAAGCCTCGCGCGAAAGACATGCTCAAAGCCGTGCTGGCCTGCGGCGATGACGATGTCATGGGCGTGACCCATCTAGAAGCAACGCAGCGGCTCAGCGTCAAGGCTGGCGCCTTCCGGAGCTTGGTGCACTGCTTGGCTGATGGCGAGACGGCATTCATCGCGCCTCCCGCTGGTGACATTTTCGCGCTGCCGGCTGGCTTCATCGAACATGTGCGAAGGCTCGCGCCATTCATGGCGATTGACGCCTCTCGGCCATGGGCGATGAGCCTTCGAATTACCGACAAGATGATCTACGCCACCAACAACGTGATCCTTGTGCAGGCGTGGCACGGGGTCGAGCTGCCGGGCCATGACATTTTGATCCCTGCCGCCGCAGTGGCCGAAGTGCTCCGTCAGAAGATCGAGCCAGCTTATCTTCAGATCGGACCAAACTCGGCGACATTTTGGTATGCTGAGCATAAGCGAATTACGACGCAACTTATTTCTGGAAGTTGGCCGGAGAACGCTGAGCGCATCTTCGACATGGAATGCTCGCTAACCGACATCCCGGCCGGGTTCTTCGCCGGCGTCCAGACGATAAAGCCTTTCTGCGAAGAGACGCAGAAAGTTTATTTCATGGAAGATTGCTTGGCTTCGCACACTGACGCTGGCGAGGGCACGCGCGTAGAGGCGCCGATGCCGGCCGCCCACGGCTGCTTCCATGTGGCTCAGCTCTTGCAGCTTGACGGCGTCGCCAAGCAGGCGGATTTCACGCTCCATCCCAAGCCCTGCCCCTTCACCGGAGATCGTATCCGGGGCGTGATCTTGGGACCGCGGTACTGATGTCGCGTTTCGACTCTATCGGCCTGTTTTGGGAAGATTTGCCGGCCGCCACTTCGCGAGGCGGACCGCGGCAGCTCGGCCCTATGCCTGAAATTCCGGAGACCGGATGGCGTCCGCCGACCGAGATGCCGAACATTCAACATGCGCCATGGATATCTTTCGACTGCGAAACCTATGACCCGGAACTGAACGATAACGGGCCGGGATGGGCGCGAGGCAAGGGGCACATCGTCGGCATCTCTTGCGCCGTGCCCGGTGGCAAGTGGTATTTCCCTATGCGCCACGAAGTTCAGAAAGAACTGAACCTTGATCCGGATATGGTGATCCGGTGGGCGCAGTGGGCGTTCTCCGGTCCAGGTGATAAGATCGGCGCGAATGCGCAATACGATGTCGGCTGGCTTCTGAATGAGGGCGTCGAGCTTGGCGGTCAAATCCTAGACTGTCAGCACGCCGAGCCGTTGCTTGACGAGACCTCAAAGCTCTCGCTAGAAGCTCTGAGCCGCAAATATCTGGACGAAGGCAAAGACACCGACTTGCTCAAAGAATGGTGCATGTCTTATTACGGCGGCAGCGAGAAGCGTTGGCGCAGCAACATCTATAGATCGCCTGTGACGCTTGCCGGACCATACGCTGAGCAAGACGCGGTGCTGCCTCAACGCGTTCTCGCCAAGCAATACCCGTTGCTTCAGAAGCGCAACCTACTTGATCTATTCTACATGGAGTGCGATCTTATTCGACTTCTTGTTGATATGCGCTTCCAAGGAATTCAAATCGACGTTCCGTATGTCGAAGAGCTTTACGAAAAGTTTGGAGTGCGCGAAGATCAGCGCATGGTCGAACTCAAAGAGATGGCCGGCACTCATGTGAGGCCGAACGCCCCGGAAGATGTGGCCCGCGCCTTCGACAACCTCGGCCTGCGCTACGATCGCACCGAGCCGAGCGAGAGGAACCCGGAAGGCAACCCATCGTTTACGAAAGACTTCCTGAAGACAGTCACGCATCCTTTCGCAAAGGCTCTAATTGAAGCCCGCGAAATGATGAAGCTTCGCAGCACATTCTTGAAATCCTACCTGATGGAGTCGCATGTAAACGGCAAAGTTTATTGCTCATTCCATCAGATGAGCAGCGAAGGCGGGGGCACTCGAACTGGACGCTTCAGCTCGTCCGATCCTAACTTGCAGAATATCCCGACGAGGACCGAGGAAGGCGCCATGATCCGGCAAGCCTTCATTATGGACCACGGGCATAAGCAGGTTCGAGATTACGACTATAGCCAGATCGAGTACCGAATGCTGGCGCACTTTGCCACGGGGCAGGGCTCGGACGAGCTGCGGGCGAAGTATAATGCTGACCCGAAACTAGATTATCATAACCTTGTCGGCAGCATGATCGCCAAGGTTAGAGGCTTGGAAGCTTACGCTACGAAAGAGAAGCGCGGCCACGTGAAGAATGTGAACTTCGGCGTCGTCTATGGCGTCGGCGAAGCGCATATGGCCGAGATGCTTGGCCTGTCTCTTCGTGAGGCGAAGGAGCTATTACAGAAAATTCACGGCGCCATCCCGTTCGCTAAGACGACGATGGAAGACCTCTCAAAGGAGGTCAATCGATCCGGAATTGTTGAGACGATCTTGGGTCGCCAATCGCATTTCGACCTGTGGGAGCCGAGCGACTGGCAATCCCGTCGCGGCGTGATCCCGCTGCCATACACCGCAGCTCTGGCAGCCTATGGCCCCGGCATCATGCGCGCGTATCTCTTCCGGGCGCTCAACTACAAGCTTCAGGGCTCGGCCGCTGAGCTGATGAAGAAAGCAATGGTGCGGTGCTACAAGGAGGGCGTTTTCAAAGTGACCGGCGTCCCCCGGCTGACGGTGCACGATGAGCTTTTCTTCAGCGAACCGCACGGCGTGCCTGATGAAGCGTGGCAATATCTACAGCACGTGATGGAAACTTGCGTGACCGGCATCCGCGTACCTATCCGTGCTGATTTTGGCGTTGGACCTACATGGCGCGATGCGCACTAGGCGTTGCGCTCTGATCGAATATGTGCTAGGTCTTCTGAATTAGCGCTGCTGGTTGAAAGGAGCAATCATGACCCGGCACCCCATGGAAGTCCGACCGCATCGCGTGCCTTCGATCGTCGGTTCTGTTCTGAGCAATCTAGGCGGAGTGCTCTGCTTCCTCGTAATCGGGGCTCTCTTCGGTCCTCTCGGACTGATCATCGGCTTCGCTATCGGGGTCGCCTTAGCGGCCAATAACCTGACGAGCCTGAAGCGTCGACGAGAAGACATCCGCCGCCTTAACTTCACGATCGAACGAAACAACGAGTTCTACCGGGAGAACTTCTAATGATCACTGCGCTGATCGCGCTCGTCGGCTGCGGGCTGCTAGCTTACGGGACCAACCGTCGAAATGATCCGGCATTCTACGCCGGCTCGATCTTCGTCATTGCCGCGGTGCTGGCTCTGATGCTCAGCGTTGCGACGCCAATCTGCAACAGCGGAACGCTGAGCCCGGCCGAGATGGTGGCGGCCTGTGGATAGTTACTCCGGAACAGTCGCCGGCTCTATCGGTTCACGGCTCAACCCGGCTTTGAGGTCGTCATAAAAGCCGGCGCAGCCTCGGATTGTTCCGTTTGCTGCTTCGATGACCCGCCAGTTTCGTTTGATGACCGTGCGGGCTTCGTCGCCGACAGCCATCGCGGCTCTGGTATATTGCTTTCGGCACTCTCTCGGAAGTTCCGGAAGCGTGACTCCGGCAGCCGTGGCCCCGATAATTGATCCGGATGCACGAAGACGGGTTTCATCTTGACAGCTCCCTAATGTCATCGCCGCTAAGCAGACAAGAACGGCCTGCGGATTTGAGTTTCGCCTCGTATTCACGGTCAAGTCTCTCCTGCTCGGTAGCTTGCTTTTCCAGAGCTGCGGCTTGCTCACGCAGGACCGCAGCGAAGTTGTTTCCGGCTGCAATTGCAGCCGATGCTTGTCGCTCGCGCTCCGCAAGCTGTGCCTTCGCGGCGCTCAGCTCAGCGACTGTAACATAGCCGTTTCTCGCTTCGGCTCGGATCGAAGGGTTTTCGATCAACGTATTCCAAAGCAGCCCGCCAGCGACCACTGTGCTAACAGATAAGGCGATGTAAGGTAAGCTCGCCAGAGCGCCGCCAAGACTGAACATCAACCAAGCCTCGCAAACTGGAAGTGCATCCAGTCGAAGTTGCTTTCGCGACCGAGACTGATGGCGCCGAACGACTCGACGATCTTCCAGAACGCTTCGTATTCAGGCTTGGCGAGCTGCGCCCGATCTCGCCCCCATTTGAGTTGGTTGCGTTCCGGATCGACATCATATGCGATGCCGTAGGAATGCATCGAATATGTCGAGCCGCCGCGCATCGGCCGCAGAGCATAGCAGCCGCCGAAGAGATCGAGGCCAAGCCGGCGCATCTCTTCCTCGCCATACTGGCGCGCGGTCTCATCGAAAATGTCAGAGAAAGAATTCGCGACTTTCTCATGGCAGGTGAACGAACTGACTTTCTGGTCCAAATCCCATGCAATCCGGAAGGGAAAAGGCAGCATTGCCCGGCCAGCCGTGGCCGCAGCCGAGCCGGGGTTGCCGAAAACCTGCCTGACGCCCGATTGCGGAGGCCAGACAGGGGTGCCGAGCGCGACAGGCTTGGCGGCCAATGCCACCGGCGAACGCGAGCCTGCGGGCACGTAAGGGATGGCATTCGGCGACATCAGAGCGAGGGCGGTATTCCGCCCATAGATACCGTCAACTTCCAGACCGTTGGCCTCTTGAAACTGCTTCAGAGCGGTGCGCGTGCGACCGCCGAAAGCGCCATCGGCAGGGCCGGCGTCGTAATGAAGCAGGTTCAACCGAGATTGAACTGCGGCGATCTGAGAGGGGGTCATTGTTCGGGCCACTCCAGTTTCGGAAGTTCGTCAAGGAATTCGGCGACAGTGGGTTGCTCTCGCTCCCCCGCCAGAACCAAGGCGAGCTGAGCGTTGGCGTATAGCCAGATTTGGTCTCGCCACGCAACGAAAATCTTGGCCTCGGCTGCCCATTCTGGAATAGTGCTGCCAACATAAGAGACCAGCGTCACGGAGTCATTGTATCCGCGGTCTTTCGCCCGCATGTCCACGAACAGTTGAGCTGCCGTGCGGTAGTCTTCGATAGTCGGCTCTGGCGGTTCCGGAATTTCCGGAACCGGAGCCTCCACGATTTCGAAGCCGTTGGCAATCGAAATATACTTGCCAGAGCATAGTGCATCGATGCCGGTCGAATACTGCTTGGCCGTGATCGAAATAGCGCCAGCAAACTTTTCTTGACTGACTTTATTTGGTCCTGCCCACGCCATCACTTGATCCTCATGAAATAAGTAGTGCCCATATTGCGCGACCGAGCTTCAGTGCCGCCAGCGTTGTTCAGGCTTATTCCTGTTTGAGATGGCGTCGCTCGCAAAATGTTAGTATTTACAGCGCCGTCTGAAGTCGGCGCGAGACGCCAGTAGGATGAACCAGCGTTAATGTCAACGCTCGGATCGCCGGTCCATGTAACAGGGTGGCTATGCCCCGCATCATTCACACCGTGAGTATGCGAAAGATTGTCGCTGTCTTGAAGCGTGCCCGCCGAACCTGCGCGAAGGAACCGGCGCTCGGTATTAATCAGCCGAACTGTCTGACCGAGAATGGGGGAACCTGCCAACGTCACGGCAGCAGTGGCAAGAATAAGTGGGGAAGAGCCGGAGACCGACTCGCTTCCGAGCGAGCCATTATTGTATTGACCTGCGCCGGTTTTGCCAGCAGTAAGTTCGATATATCGATACGCAGCCGAATTATTCGGCGGCACGGTAATGCCGACAATATCGGTCTGAACTGCGATCACTGCGCCGATTGGTTGTAGCGCCCATGCATCGGAATTGACCAGAGACACGATTTCGGTCCCGGTTTCATAGACGCGATACCACGCCCCCCATACGTCGGCGTTGCGCTCACGTTTATATAGCTTAGAGTCAGCGGCGCTGTCGGCCGCAGCCGGGCGAGCGTATTGCGTAACATAGTTGGGCTCGTAGCTGGTCTCCGCCCGAACAATATACCAGTTTGTCGCTTCGGGAGCGTTAGGCGCGCCCGCTGGTTGCACCCAAAGACCGTTCT
>JAJDFF020000482.1:6088-20005 GCA_021527025.2 Geoglossum cookeanum | reverse complement strand
AATATAAGGTCCGTTGGACGGGTGTACCAACGTCAGAAGCCTCATGGGAACCGGCAAACAACCTCGAGCACGCTCAGGGAGCACTACGAACCTTCCACCATCGCTACCCGGAGAAGCCAGGGAACCAGGGCAAACAAACAAACGGATCACAACGGTCACGAACTACGGGTCGCGGACAACATGGACAAGAGAAAAGAATAAATTCTACATACAAAGAAAACGAACAACAGGAGGACGAAAAAACAACAAAAACAAAGAAGAAAAACGCAGAACAACAACAAAAAACCCCGAGGCACAGCCGGAACTAAGGAGAGCTTCCACGAGTCCGAGACACCAGGAGAAGGTCCCGCAGATGGGCGATGGTAGCCGCCTGATGCTCGACCTCACGCTCGAGGAAGCGAAGACGCTCCTCTACATGCTCGATACAAGCATCAGACGGGTCACCACCCCGCGAGAACCCACCCGAGCCCAGACCAGCGGAGCTCCCACGAAGCCCGGCTGTCCTCCCCCGCCCGCCCGAACGCACCGAACCACCACGAACACCAACCGAAGCGGACGAACCGCCAAGCGCGTCCCCCAAACGGAGGACGGAAGTGCCCCGAGGGGCAGAACCCCGGACATGGGGAGAGGGCTACGAAACACGGTCAGTAACTGGCAACCGACACAGGAGAGGAACACTTACAGAGGGGAGGCGGAAAGAAGACTCATCAGAGGAGCCCAAAGACGCCGGAGGAGGAGAGGCCACTCGAACCCGGCGAGCGGCGCGAGACAAGACCGGCTCGCACGGGGGGACATAGAAGCGCGAGGAAGGAGGGGGACGAGAACCACCGGCAACGGCGACGGCCTAAACCAAGTCAGCAAGGAACAGAAACAAGGAGGATGAACTTACCAAAGAACAAGGCACGGCCTTGTACACACAAAAACTACACTTTTGGGTAGTAGTCATCCCAGACACAAAACACCGGGCACCCGCGGAGGCACAGCGCGAACATTCCAACCCCTGGGGGCACTCAGACCCCGTCTCCTCAACGGCCTTCATAGTATCGAAGGTCCGCTGACGCCGGACTGTGGGAACAGGGCCACCGGTAGCGGTGACCTGCTCCTACGGCGTAAGCTGGACAGCGCCAGCGGACCCAGCCGGAGGAGAGGAGGAGCGCCGAGGCCCAGGGGTTCCCGAAGAGGGCGAAGAAGGACCAGGGGGCACAAACAGCCCCGAACCAGGACTGGCGGACGAGCCGCCAAGGTCCGCCACGAGGCGGAAGAGCTCGACACCGAGCAGACGGCAAGGAGGAGAGGTCGCAGGGGCGTGAACCACGGCCGGCGAAGCCGGAACGACCAAGAAGAGCCCCACGGAGGAGAGCTCAAAAGGGAGGGAGGTGGCACGAACGCCACAAGAAGAACCAGAAGGGGCAAACGAAGCCCTGGAGGCCGAGAAGGCGCGAGCGCGGGCAGAGGTGTTATCCATGATGAAGCTTGAAGAACGAAAAGAGCTCGCAAAGCGCGCAACCCCTAACAAACAACATTTGTGGGTCACGTGACCACAACAACAACCGAACATACATAATAAACGACCCAAGAAACAAGAACAAGATAACGAGAACATCAAACGGGCTCGTAAACACATAAAAATGAAGAACTAACCCAGAGAGAGCTCCAGTTAGAATTACGAACAACCATGAGAAACCATGACGCAAAACGGCGATACCACAGAACCAACACCCAAGCAGAATCGAAAACCAAGCACGAACCAGGAGTACAAACCAAGAACCAGCCCGCAACTCAAGAATCGGGACCACGAACACCATCGAAGACAAGTCGAGCACAACGAACACCATGACCAGAAGACAACGCTCGAACCGAGACGTACACTCAACTACGATAACCACAGAAAGGGATGACGCAGAGGAGCAGCTCGCAGGAGCTCGCAACCCCAAAGGAGGAGAGAGGGAATAATGTAACGGAGCTACGAGAGCTCGGACCACGGAGCGAGCCTTGCTCGCATTGCCAAGGTTCGCGGCTCGCGAACCCATTAAGAGACCAACAAGGATGCTTCTTGCAACCTCATCGGTCAACGCACCTATTGTACATAGACCATCATTAGCATAGACTGACTCTATATACTACGAACCCCGAACACGTATACGAACCACTAGTTCGTAGCCTCGCCGAGACGACCGTCTAATCGTGACCCCATACGAGCATCTGCGACCACTCACCTAGATCCTAACATCCTCCTTTAAACTATTCAGCAAGCAAAACACCATAATGGCGCTGCAAAGGACCAAATAAACCAATATCCAGAGGCTGGGTAAGGTGGGTGGAATGTGCTGGAAGAACAAATATCAAAATTCTATGCCTTCAGGCAAAGTCAAGAAAGGGGTAGTTGCAATGTGATTCATGGCCATCTAGAAGAAGAAGGTGCCAGTCTAAGAAGTTTCTATATGTAATATTAGTTATATAGAAGTAGAAATTCATATAGAGTTAGTAATAAGAAAAAAAGAAGAATATAAAAAGTAAAAGGGATAAACTTACTCAGGGCATGTATTAGGCTCAAAATTGTATTCTAACCACCCTAATCCAATCTCATTTGATGTCCAACCTTTGGGAGAATGTCCATAAACCCATCCAGGGCCTCCTTGCCCCTTAATATGCATCCCTATGTAGTGATTTGCCCCCTATGTGACCACTAAAGGGGGCAACACTGCTCCTTCAGCAGACACACACTCCAGAACAGTGATCAGCTCTCTATTTCTGTAAAGGTCGCTCATATGGCAAACGCCAGATGGCTGAGGGCCGTAGGCGGTCCGCCGGCGGCACGTGACCGACATGTATTTAGCCTCATCGCTGGCAGCCCCTTGGGGGTCAGCGATTAGTTCTTATTAAGAAGTCATCAAGAAGTCACCTTAACCTCGTCTCTCATCGCTAGAAACCTAGCCGGCGCTCCTACGGATCGCCTGTGGCACCCTGACGGCGCAGCTAACTGCCTGCCCATTGATTCATTGCCTACGAGACGTCTATATACACTGCGACCGGCACACTACCGGTACCACGACGAGACGCCTACGGAGAGGCGTCTCAGCACCCCTTACAAGTTCCATCTTGAATATACTTAGGGTTCTTTCTACCCTTCCTGCAAACCACCCTACACTTTGCTGATATCTCTAATAAAAAGCCCTTTTCATCCATATTCCAAATATTGGCCTCCTTGACTTTATACTCTTTCAGTACCTTATGGAAGAGCTTGAAGTGATGCTCCAGTACTCTAGGGTTGCTAGCAGCACTTCTCTGGCGCTCCAGGCGCTGACTGAATCTGATTTGAAGCTCAGAGTGGCGCTTGATGAACCTATCCAACCAATGCTTTCCTAGAGAGGTCCTGGGTTGGGAATGCTGTATTATGGCTAGGACCTTGTCCCTGACAAGATCCAGGCGTGGTGGGATACCCATATCATCTTGCATACAGATCCATTTGACCAATGCTTGCTCTTGTTGAGGATTAAGGAGGCATTTATGAAGATGTGCTTTTTGGCGCTGTTGTCTCCCCTTATTCTTCCTATCACGCAGTGTCCTCTCTGCCACATCAAACCTCCTAGCTGTCAGAGGAAGGGAAAGCTTTGGTTGGAGAGTTAGTTCCTTTAGAGCAGCCTGTAGTCTGTCCTCATAACCCTCATTTTGCTTTAGAGGCATGTTTAGCTTTGTGGATTTATAACTTTTGAAGGAGAAGAGATATGAGAAATTTGAGATCACCAGGCAAATCTACAGGTAAAATTGACCTTAGGACAAATCACATATGTCCATGTGTTGGCGCTATGGGGTTGGGTAGTCAAGCGAAGAGGTGCATACAAACTTGTATATTCTTGTAGATACTAGCCCTAACTCCCAAATAGCGCCCCATTATTTTTGCATCTTTATATCCAACAAGCTCTACTCTTGCTACATTCACTAATAGTATCTATTTCACCTCTCTATAGTAGCTGGAATTGATTGCATTAGTTTTGAGTCTAGTCCTGAGCTTAGAGGGGAGGGTATGCTAAAAGGGAGTCACTTAGGGGATTTCTATATTACATCACCAATACTTGGTACACCAGCCTGAAATTTTTATTTTAAATTATTTATATGCTAGGCTAGCTCCTATTAAATTTTTATGGCTCTAGGACAAAAATTAAATTTGGCAAAATCTAGTAGGGTGGGGTTGTGGTGGTTTTCGCTTCGTGGCAACTTCGTGGGGTCCGGCAACTACATGGTGGAATACGTTATATGCATATAGGAACAGCATAGTACACCCGCATGGTGCATCTGCGCAGTGGCGGCGACCTATGCTGTTGACGTCCAAGTAGCAGTATGTGACTGTACTATCATGAGGCCATGAGAGTTGCAAAATGCCAGTGTTCTGCAGGTTGACCGCAACTTTACTATGTGGTAGGTCTAGCACACATGCTAGCCGCAGGCCAGCCGCATAATATTCATAACATGTCTCATAGGATGGGGCATGACACAAAAAAAATAAAAGTTCCCAAAAGTCCCCAACAGGAAGCTGTTCTTTCAAGCTATAATGTGTAAATTAGTGAAAGATACTGCAGAATAGCATAGTCTGAATCTAGAGCCATAGTCGCATAATCTGGATGCTGAGATCATGAGTACAATACAGAAGGATATATTAGTTTCCAATCTGTATTATCGCATATACCAAACTATATATGATAGAAGCTTATATCAAAAAGAGAAGTTTAGAAGCCAGCAAAATCTACTTGCCATGTTGAAAAGAGGAATTTGGAAGCAGACAGAACTCATTAGCTATTAGTTTTATGAGAGGAGTTTGGAAACATATAGGACTTGCTCACTATACTAGCCTTAGAAGAGGAGCTGGGAAGCAGACAGAACTCACTTGCTATATTAAAAAGAAGAATTTGGAATTTGTAAGGGGCTGACAATGAGGCTATAAGGGTTACCTCCTGCAGGAACCTCTAAGGTGGTTATGATAGTATGACGCTATTTAACCTGCTTGAGTACTGAATGTATAACGGCAGGTCGACGTAGATATGTATAGGCTTATCTGGGATACTGGATTCTTCTAAGAGTCGCTGACAACTTGCTGGGTAGGCTATAGGTGGACATGATATTAGAAGGCAAGAGAATTGATTCTAGTATGTAGAAGAACTGATTGCTGACCTCCTTCTGAGGCTCAGCTGATTGACTAAATACAGTAATAGAAACTACATAGAGTTACCCTGCTACATGGTATTTGTAAGACGCTGACAATAAGGCTCTCAAAAGGAGGCTCTCAGCTGCGTCGAACTGCCCAAACCACTTATAGCTTCCAGAAGACTCAACGAAGTCAGTCCTCTGCGATAATGACAAGACCGCAAGCAAGCAACCGCAAGCATCCCCCGCAAGTATATGACGTTCAGCGCATCTAGATGCACGACAGAAACAGTCCCTATCGGACAAAAACATTGCTACGAAAGTAGCACACCATAGAAATGATACTATAAAACAGCAGAAACACCCCATTGATCACATCGCTATTACCAGCAGAAGTCAGGATAATGGGTATATAGCTATGAGGCAAGGTAGCCGTTGCAGAGCCGGCAAAACTATGTATTTAAGCAGTCCGCTACCAATAGTAGAATGGACAGCGATTAGTTCTTCTTCTAAGTCACAATACCGAGATGTTACGGTTGTATGTAGAAACCCGTAGAAACTGGGAAGCGAGGCAGGATTAACCGGAGATGCCGGAACTGTCGCAAGAGGGAAGAGTCCACTTGGAGGTTCTCATGAACAGACTCATCATCATGTGGCTAAGTTCGCGTAAAGAGTCCGCATAAGAGGACTCATGAAATGGACTCACAGGACATGGGCACAGCACCAATATATAAACCCACAAGCATGTAGCTGGAGAAACCTCAGTGATAGCGCCCTAGTTCCAATATAAGTTATTCGAGCTAAATTAACTGCACACATCTTATCTTATCAAGTCCCCGACGGCCTTTTGTTGCAAGTGCTAGACCATGCTCTTAGGATCCGTAACATGAGAGCACTTCTGCTAATTGCTTTTTTACCACTGTGATAATCCCATTACCTCTACAAACACATTACGATTGCGCTACGCCAGAGCTACTCCATCGTTACTATAAGCCGTCACACTACTATATATCCCTAGACCCACGCTACGGTTCTTACAGTATTCCTGTGGCCAGTACAGACTTCTGACAGTCGCCTGACATAGAGGTGAGCAGAGCACCAGCAAAATTAAGTAATTACTCTTATGTTTTGGCTTAAGCTACAACTCTATTAAGTCTATCCACTTCCTAACTTCTTCTGGGTGGAGTAGATAAGTGCAGTGTAAGGCGTTAACAATGAGGCTCTCAAAAGAAGGCACTAAGCCATGTCGGACTACCCAAACTGCTTTTGTGTAATGAGTCTATGAGAGCTCAGACTGTGGAGTGAGCCTTGCTTACTCCGCCAAGATTCGCGGCTCATGAACCCCTTAAAAAGACTGACGAGGATGCTTCTTACAACCTCATCGGTCAACACATCTATTGTATATAGACTACTATTAGAATAACTCGACTATACATACTCCCGAACCTTATACCTATACAAACCACTAGTTCGTAGCACGTTTGAGACATCTGTCTAAATGATACCAAGTTCAAGCATCTGTGGCTACCTGTCTGGACTCTGACATTTCGGCTGTCAGAAGATTCAATAACGTTAGTTCTCCTGTAAGGCGCTGACAATGAGGCTCCCAAAAGGAAGCTCTCAGCTGTATCGGACTACCCAAACCACTTACAATTTCCAGAAAACTCAACGACATCAGTCCTCTGCGACAGTGACAAGTCTGCAAGCAAGTAACTGCAAGCATTTCCTGCAAGCATATAATGTCCAGTGCATTCAGACGCACAATGGAAACAGTCCTTATCAGACAAAGACATCGCTACAAAAGCAGCACGCCATAGGAACGATGTTACGAAAACAACAGAGACACCCCATTCACAACATCGCCATTACCAGCAGAAGGCAGGACAATAGGTATATAGCTATGAGGCAAGGTAACCAGCGTACAGCCAGCAAAACCATATATTTAAGCAGCCCGCTGTCCATAGTAGAATAGGCAGCGATTAGTTCTTCTTCTAAGTTACAATACTGAGAGTACTTCTGCTAATTACTTTTTTACCACCATGATAATCACATTGCCCCTACAAATGTACTACGATTGTACTATGCTGAAGTTACTCTATTGTTACTATAAATTGTCACATTACTATATATCTCCAAGACCCGTGCTATGGTTCTTATATCTCTATAAAGATAACAAGACCATAAGCAAGTAACCATAAGTATCTCCCGCAAACGTATGATATCTAGCTTGTCTAAACGGACAACAGAAACAGTCCCTATCTGTAAAGGTCGCTCATATGGCAAACGTCAGATGGCTGAGGGCCGCAGGGGTCCGCCGGCGGCACGTGACCGACATGTATTTAGCCTCATCACTGGCAGCCCTTTGGGGGTCAGCGATTAGTTCTTATTAAGAAGTCATCAAGAAGTCACCTTAACCTCGTCTCTCATTGCTAAAAACCTAGCCGGCGCTCCTACGGATCGCCTGTGGCACTCAGACGGCGCAGCTAACTGCCTGCCCATTGATTCATTGCCTACGAGACATCTATATACACTGCGACTGGCACATTACTGGTACCACGACGAGACGCCTGCGGAGAGGCATCTCAGCATCCCTTACACTATCAGATAAAGACATTGCTATGAAAGTAACATGCCATAGGGACAATGCTACGAAAACAGTAGAGACATTCTATTAATGATATCACTATTACCAGCAGAAGTCAGGACAATAGATATATAGCTATGAGGTAAAGTCATCAATGTAGAGTCAGCGAGACAATGTATTTAAACAGCCTGCTGTTCATAGTAGAATGGACAGTGATTAGTTCTTCTTCTAAAGCTACAATACTGAAAATACTTCTACTAATTGATATTGCTTCTTATCCACCATGACACTTCATTACCTCTACAAACGCATTACTATTGTGCCATGCTGGAGCTACTTCATTGTTACTATAAGTCATCACATTACTATATATCCCTAAAACCCACGCTATGTTCTTACATGCAGGACATATCTCTCTTCTGAAGATTTGGTAACTATCGTTACTATAACTAAACAATTTAACTAAATAGTTTTCAGTTATCTGTTTATTATAGCCAATAAGTAGCTCAAGCATTTGTATTAAGTAACTATTGCTAATTTCAAAATTTGGTGAAACAAACATCTTAAGTAGGTAATCAGGGCAGCAATCACTTGCCCACTAAATGTGAAAAAAATAATAATATTTTATGATATTTAGGTTGAAATAGGATTCTTGGTAAAGTTAAGCCATAATACATTACTGTATGCCAGGAAGCAGACAGAACTCAGTGTATTTTCTTTTTCCCGAGTTATTTATTGAACTAGCATAATAGAGAGAGATCCATAGAACCTAGCTATAGTTTTGTATTCTTAATTCCTGCCACAGTCTTATTGTACAAGCTAAAGGGAAAAAAAATTCAAAGAGGAAAATAGATACATGCGAATTGATTATAATTTCCCATTCCTACTTTTCTCCCTTGGCTAATTGATATGATGTACTCCACAATCTCATACAGCTTCAATTTAAACCCACATTCAAATTAATTGACAACGGTTTGGTGGTATCAGAGCTCGTAAATAGAGCCTTATATGATGATATAGAAAAAAAGCAGGGATTGGGTACTTAATAATGATCCATATTAACGTTTCTGCTGTTGATCAAATAGTTTGCATTTTTCAAGGAGGATTAGCCCATGAGAAGTTGGTAAATCTTACTGTAAGCTCTCTCAAATGCGGCAGGGTCACTTAGTTCTAAGTCTTTGTTTACTTTTTTTGAGAGAGCCTACATTAGGTCTTAAAAGGTATCTCCTCCCTAGGATGCAATCTCTGAACATATTTTGCATTCTTGATTTGCCTCTTACCACTTATTAAATGCATTATTGATATAAAGCCTTGTGATACTCTGCTCTCAAGTCTAACTAAAACATATAAAGCATCTATATAATTAAATTTTCATATTAGTATTAATAGCTACTTCAAACAAAACATAGTCGGAACACTTCTTCTAAAAGTTAAGTCCAAGACTTGAGATGCAATAAGAGCAGATTAGGATTTTGATGTCGGCTGACTCTTAAAACCTTTTTACTAAATTGATCTTCTGTATTGTATTCAGGGCAGTATGAAGAGTCTCCACTTTGAGATGCATTGTATTGAAGAATATCTTCAGGAACTACTGGATTAATGGCTAATTGACAAAGATCAGCAATTTCCGACTGTTATTTATTATCATATTGAGAACGATCTTACAGATATGGCATAGATTCAGAGATCCAGTAATTAAATACCTGATGTATTCCCCTAGTGATACAGATTGATCATTTATCAGAAACTATATTTTGGAAACAAACTAAGTCAGATTATACTTTCCTGGGTTGAACCTTTATCCTTGAATGTCCTTAACATAAGTGCAGACGCCTTTTTTTTGAAGTCTCTTAAAGAAACTGAATATAGATACCAGGTACAGATAGTGGTAATTTGCTATATTCATAATGCTCTTTTTCTTGTCATTACCCCTCTTGACTATTCATACTAGTTTATTGACTAGAGATTGTTAGTAGATACTATATTCAGCATTTTCCTCTATCATTTGTCTTAAGTCCACAGTTCAAATAATGTATGCTATCATTTCCTTCCTAATTCAGTAGCTCTCAATTCCACTAATAATTTTCAAGACATATGACTAACAATATTTAGCTTCAGATATATGATTATGTTCACTGATACCATCATAGAAGAGAACAAATGATGAGTTTTCCCTGTTCATCAAACTACAGTCTCTATCTGAAAGGGCCTCCTCCTATTGTAGTCACCATAAAATCCCTATAAGGCCTAGTATATCAATGGCTTGATTGATCATTGATGTGGCTATAAATAGCTACTTTTTGCCCACTTGTAAGAGCTTCACAGCTAGCCAAGCCTTAGAACTAGTGGTTTTGATCTTATGTAACTTATCACAAATGACTCTTCTGAAGTAGTTAGAAAATATCAACTTTAGCAGTTGCGCTAACTTGTTTCTATCTTGGTCATATGTTGGAGGCTCCCTGTTCAGTAATTTCTTATAGAGAGTATTGTAAAAGGTCAAAATTATGGCTTTGAAAGCTTCCAGATTCATTTTTATAAACATGAAAAGGAATTTCTTTATAACAGTACAATAAGAGCTCAGACTGTAAAGTGAGCCTTGCTCGCAATATCAAGGTTTGCAGCTCACGAACCTCTTAAGAAGAACAACAAGAATGCTTCTTATAATCTCATCAATCAACATACTTATTGTATATAGGATACGTCTATAATAGATACATATAATATGAACCTTATACATGAATCACAAACCCATATAAACCTCACAGTTTGAAGCCTTACCATACGATTGCTAATATACCCTAACATGAGTACCTGCGACTAACTATCTAGGTCCTAACAACATGACTGTTATCTTTATTTATTTCCATTGCTGCCATCTAGTAAGGGCAGTAATTGGTTTTATCATTGAACTAAAGTTATCAAAAACTTGTCCTATATATTATATATATTAATAAAACTTTTACTAGAATCTTTGCAGATCTCAAGTGGTCTACCTACAGTTTGATTAACCCTTATCTACAGAATTTAGTCTTATTTTCGATTATAGTTATACTGTATCAGCACACTATCTATATCTGTTACAGGGGATCTAGTTAATATCTGCAGCCTTTACATTACTTATCTTAGGAGTGATACCACCTTACAGCTAAAAGCCTTATCTATTATAGTAGCTATAAACTCAGCTTCAATTATGAAAGCCATCACTGTTTTGTTGCTTTCAGTAAGTGACCCCAGATTTTGCAAGATGTTAGAAATTATATATAAATATCAGCATTTGGAGACATATTAAGGTTTGTTATATAAAGTCTTGAAGAATCTCTATAACTAAACTAAGAAGATTAAGGAAACAGAATCTATCATGAAATTCTCATCAGATTAACTCTAAAAAACTGACTTCTTATTATAATCAGTTCTGATATACTGGCTGATATGTCTGAAATGGCAAATTAGAGAGTTGAGATTGAAAGAAGCAGTTTTTATAGGACTAATTTTCTTAGATATTGAAGGAATGAAGATGAGTAATAGTAGTTTGTACTTAGGGGGTGGAGGAAAGTCTCTGCCCAGCAATGCATAACCGAATATATGGTTGCTAAGCAGAGACTTACTCCTGCCCCCCAAGTATAAATGTAGGAAGCTAGAGAATTTATGAGGCTAAAGAAAACATGGAGCTAGAAAGTTTAAGTAGCTAGAGAATCTGGAGGCTAGAGAATTTAAGTAGCTAGAGAATCCTAAAGAATAAAGAATTTGGGAGCCAGAGAATTTGAGAGGCTGGAAAATCTAGAAGACATATGAGTAATTCTATTAACAGTTGCTTTATTTCTTTAGCTGCTTTTATATTCTAGTCACCTGTTAGGGCCTGGGTGAGTGGTCACAGGTGCTTATACTAGATATCGGTCAGATAGTTATCTAGGCAGGGTCACAAACTAGTAATTTGTATATATGTTTAGGGTTTGTAGTATATATAGCTAATCTATTCTAATGGTAGTCTATATATAATAGATATGTTGACTGATGAGGTTGCAAGAAGTATCCTCATCGGTCTCTTAGGAGGTTTGCAAGCCGCAAACCATAGCAATGCAAGCAAGGCTCTCTCCATTGTTTGAGCTCTCATGGTTCCATTACATTATCTTTGAAGAGCTCAATTTTGTCTCAAAGTATAGTTGGAGTTTTCATATTTGCTTTTCCCCATATGTTTTATCTATTATCAAAGAGCCAGATCTAGGGAATCAAAACTGGTATTCAATTTAAATAGTATTATCCAAAACTATTAGAAGCCATTCTAATATTAAATAGTTACACCCCTACAATATACCTATAATGAATGAGCCAGTTATATCTTTTCCCTTGGTCTCTTGCCCTTCTCCATCTTAGGTGCTGGAATAAATAGATCGAGAAAGAGAGTGCTCACGCCAGCTCATGAGCATCTCACCTTGCTCACCCAGCTCACCGATTAAAGCAGCAGCAACTGGGTAAGGCCGACATGAGTACGCCGCAGTTTGATCTTTTCTTCTACAGCCAAGATCTGGGACGCCACCCCAACCACATTGATGATTGGAAGATCTCGACGAGATCTTGTAAAACATAGCCGGACAAGCAGACGGCCGATTTTAACAAGCATATGTTTCGGCTGGTTATGAAGAAGAAGGGGTTCCTGTCAAGGCCTAATGCTGAATGAAACAAGGGCAGCCCTGGTAAACTCTGGAACTTTTGGATATTTCTATGTCTGATGGATGGATTGACTTTGATTCCTCCCCCCTCCCCCCTCTTGTCCCTTTCATATCTGATTGAATAGTCAACAGCCTGAGTTCCGCTATATTGTGGCTCGGTTCTCTCCTTGTCCACCTTCTCCTGCCATTCTCTCCCTGCTGGCATACCCGCCTGCTGCACCACTACGGTAGCCACAACACCCCTCCCCAAGCCACCACCCGGCACAAAAAACCGGATAGGGGAAAGTAGTAACCGTTAAAGACACGTTTATTCCACCACAGTTAGTTTTGAGCCAAAAACGTTTAGCAGGCACAACTCGAGACAGCAGAGCAGAGTAGCGCAGTAGTTAGTATTATATGGCAATGTCCTTCACTAATAAACTCTACTAGCTATTGCAAGATTGCAGACTACTCGGTGATTCCGTAACGTAGGAAGGAGTGAGTAGCTTAAAGTTCCCCCTCCAATATTCCCTGATTTATTCCTGAGTATATATACAGTGTGGGTAATAAATAAAAGTAAGAGAAGTATTTGCACAGCAGCTTTTGAGGTATTGTACTTGATATCTTAAAGAGTATATAAGAAAAAGCCTTCAGCAGGTAGTGGGTGGTGAGGAGGCTAGGCAATGCGATCGTAGCAGCTTGGCCACCGCCTCGTGCCTCCTTATCCTCGCCCGCGACAGCGGCGTCTCTCCAAACGCGTCCTCGAGGTTCACGTCGACTTTCCCTGTCGCCAGCAGCAACTTGACCACTGCCTCATGCCCTCCTCCCGCCGCCAGCGACAGCGGCGTCTGTCTATCATCGTTCTTGGAGTCCACGTCGACTCCCTCTGTCCCCAGCAGCAGCTTGACTACCGCCTCGTGCCCTCCCCTCGCCGCCCACGACAGCGGTGTCTGTCCATACACGTCCTTGGAGTTCATGTTGACTTTCTCCGTCACCAGCAGCAGCTTGGCTACCACCCCGTGCCCTACCTTCGCTGCCAACGACAACGGCGTCTGTCCAGACTTGTCCTTGAGGTTCACGCCGACTTTCTCTATCGCCAGCAGCAACTTGACCACTGCCTCACGCCCCTCTTCCGCCGCCCACGACAGCGGTGTCTGTCCATACAGGTCCTTGGAGTCCACGTTAACTTCCTCCGTCGCCAGCAGCAGCTCGACTACCGCCTCGTGCCCTCCCCTCGCCGCCCACGACAGCGGCGTCCGTCTATTATCGTCCTTGGAGTCCACGTTGACTTTCTCCGTCGCCAGCAGCAGCTTGACAACCGCCTCGTGCCCTCCCCTCGCCGCCCACGACAGCGGTGTCTGTCCATACACGTCCTTGGAGTCCACGTTAACTTCCTCCGTCGCCAGCAGCAGCTCGACTACCGCCTCGTGCCCTCCCCTCGCCGCCCACGACAGCGGCGTCCGTCTATTATCGTCCTTGGAGTCCACGTTGACTTTCTCCGTCGCCAGCAGCAGCTTGACAACCGCCTCGTGCCCTCCCCTCGCCGCC
>JAJDFF020000481.1:0-20092 GCA_021527025.2 Geoglossum cookeanum | reverse complement strand
GTGCGCAGCGCGGCGGCATCGCTGGTGTCGGTGTCGAACAGCACGTTGCCGCTGGCGAGCACGGTGCGCACCGCGCCAAAGCCGAGGTCATCGGCGAACAGCGTTTTCAGCTCGGCGCTCTTGATCGCGATGCCGTTGACGTTCACGCCGCGCAGCAGCGCGACGTGGCGCGTGGCGGCGGGTTGCTTCGCACTGGCCATGGTGCTACCGGATGTTGTTCGTGCTGCTGGTGCTACCCGTGCCGCCCGTGGAGGCTCAGCGCAGGCCGCCGCCGGCGGCGTCTTCGTCGCGCTGGATCAGCTCGATCTTGTAGCCATTCAGTCGAATTGGATCGATCATTAAAAGCCTATGTAAATCAATAACTTAATGGTTTGACAATTCCGGTCGGCCGCCTCAATTGGTCGGTCAATACCCGCTCAGCCGCCACAAATTGGCGTTCAGGCCGCCGACCGGTCGATAGAATAGCCGTCTGATTGAGACGGAGAATTCAATGGCGCGAGCGAGGCAAAAGCCATCCGGCATGTGGGAAATTGGGGTGCGCCATCCGTCGCTTCCCGGTGGCCGCAAGTATTTCACGTTCGATTCTGAAGAGCAGGCTAACGGCTTTGGCGAACAGTGGAAGACGATGAAGATGGCCGGGCTCCAGCCGCCGGCCGCTCTGCTGCAGCCCACGGGTACAAACCACTCGCTGGGGCTCGTTCTGCGGGAATGGTCCAACAGCGGACTTGCGGCGCCATCCCAGTACGTGACGCTAGGCTCGCTCATCTCGGAGGTTGGGGCCGTGAAGCTGGTCGACGCGAACTATGCGTGGCTGGCTGCCTACGTGCAGCGCCTGAAGGTGGTGAACAACCTCGCACCGGGCTCCATACGTCATCGCGTCCAGGCCTTGGGCCGTGCCATCGACGAGTTTGCACGCCACAACCCCAAGCTGGTGATTCAGAACCCTGTGCGTCTGCTGCCGAAGGGGTACAGCACTTACACCGACGTCGATCAGAAGCTGGTCACCGCGGCCGGCGGTGAGACCAAGGAGGACGTCGCGCGCGACCGTCGCTTGCACCGCGGCGAAGAGCCGCGCATCCTGGAGGTCTTGTCCGGGAAACAGCTAGACGGAACGCCAAGGGGCCTGATGCTACTGGGCGGCAATGCCCTGCTGACGATGTTCATCCTGATCGTCTATTCCGGGCTGCGCCTGCGCGAGGCGTACACGCTGAGGCGGCAGCAGATCGACCTGGACGGCAAGGTCATGCGCGTGCAGAGCTCGAAACAGTGGCGGGGCAGGGTGGTGTTTCGCGAGGTCCCCATGCGCCAGGAAGTGCACGCGGCGCTGACGCACTATCTGTCGACCCGCGCCATGCTGCCGGCCGCGATGCTTTTCCCGTTCATGGAGGAAGAACCTGACCTCACTCTCACCAAGGTGTCCCAGCGCCTCTCCGCGCGCTTCAAGTCAGCCTTCGAGTACGCAGGGTGCATGGACCTGCGCGAGCACGATCTACGCCATGAGGCGACGTGCCGGTGGCTGGAGATGCGTGACGCCTCCGGGAACTGGATGTTCCGCCTCGAGGAGGTGAATCGCATCATGGGGTGGAGCGCCAGCAGCACGATGGCGCAGCGCTACGCAAGCTTTCGAGGCAGCGATCTTGCCGATCGCATGTGGGCTAGTGCCGGGCCAGCGTCGGTAGAACAGGCGGCACCTGGCGGCGCGGCTTAGCGATCGGAAGAGGCGCGTTCGGCTGACGCTTCATGCGGCGCAGCTGCGCTTCCTCGCGGGCCCGTTCAGCGAGCCACGACAGTAGATCGCTGCGGACGAAGAGCCAGTTCCTGCCGATCTTCAGCCCGGGAATGTCGCCGACTCGCGCCATCTCCTCGACGCGCTCAGGCGTGCACTTCAAAATCTCGGCGCACTCCTCTGAATTGATCGTCTCGAAGCTCATTTCGTCTCTCCCTCCCTCTCTCCAGAGCTGCCGATAGCCGCGGCAGCGCGGCTTTGTTCTTCAGGCCAAGCGCCCCAGCCCCAGGCCTGCTTGTCTTCGGTCGGGTGCTTGTCAGTTCGTGGGCGGCTTTCGCAGTTCCAGGAGCGCCCTTTAACGGTCCACAGCAAGCGCCAGCCGGATGCGCGAAGGCTCGCGCCTTCCTCGGACGCAAGGATGTACGTCAAGCCGCGGCGGAAGCCCTTCGCTTCCGCGACCCGACGCGCAGCTGCGTAGAGCATCGAGCAGGCGTTCGGGGTGCCATCGGTGCAAAGGCGAGTGACCTCGGCAGTCAGGCCATCGTCAAGCGCGCGAGCCACTGGGCGACCGGTGATCGCTACGCCTGTCAGTTGGCCATCGTCGTTCTGGACGGACTGCCACCAGAGGCCGCCAACAGGCACACCATGGTGGCGGTGGTTGGCCTTGATGAAGGCGAAGGCATCGGCCTGGGAAATGGGTCGAAGTTCGATCACAGTGGTGACCTCCCGTGGCATTCAGGGCACTCAAACAGGTAGTCATTCCACGGGTCCATCCCATCGCCGCCGCAGCGTGCGCAGACTGGCACGTCTTCCCAGTCGTCGCCGTGGTCCCAGTCCAGGCACTCAGCAGCAGCTTCATCGGGGCTGATGTCTGCGCGCAGCTGTTCGCGGCGCAGGCGCTCCATGTCGGCCTCGTGCGCAAGGTCGCGTTCTTCAGTCATGCTCGCCTCCAGTCTGGGCCCTGATGGCGGCGTCTGCTGCGTTGTTGACGTTCTCTCGATGTAGAGCGACGTCCTGTTCGGTGAGGCGATGACTCGAATGGCATGGGACACGGATCGGGCACTTTGCACAGCCGGAGTCCTTGCCATCCCAGTGGGTCGAGCAAATAGCCTTCTTGTTGGCGTTGAAGGGCGACTCACGCATTGCGGCCTCCAGTGAGAACGTCGTCGATGGCCTTCAGTAACGGATGCTGCTTGACCTCCTGTCGAACCTCGGAGAAGGGACGATCAGGATCGGTCGCGCACAGCGAGTTTTCGATAACGCCCCGCATGTCAGACTTCGCCTGCTGGAGCGCGGCCTTCAGCCTCGCGATCTCCGCGTCTTTGGCCTGGAGTGCTGCGGTGGCGTCGGAGAGGCGCGACAGCATCGCCAAAGCCTCTCCCTGAAGCTGAGACTGCACGACGACCCGGCGGACCTTGTATGCCATGAAGCGATGCGGATAGTCGCGTTGGTGCCGCTCCAGCCATTCGGTTGCCTCCCTCTCGGGGCTGAGCGAGTTGTCGCGGTCGAAGCTCATGCAGTAGGCGCCATCGTCAGTGCAGCACCGCCACTCGATGCGACCCACACACAGTTCCCGGATGGCCTTCTCTCCCGCCTGTCCTTGTGCCAGCGGCTCCAGATGCTTCCGTTCAATCGCATCCCGGACCACCGAATCGGCGTAGTCGTGCAGCCAGCCCTTGTCTCGCTGGAGAGCGCTGACCAGTGCAGAGATACAGGATTCGACGGTTGCCCCGGCCAGCGGCTCGGGCGTTTCGTTGGGGTGGGTGGTCATGCGGCCTCCAGTTCAAGATTGGTCTGCGTGGGTGCGGCAGAGCGCGCGATGGCCAGCAGCACTTCGCGGAACTCGGCGGGCGTGGCGTTGCGCAACTTCATTGGCAACTGCTGATGCGTGTGGCTACCTGCACTTCTTGCAGCGTCACGCTCCGCCTTGGAATGGAACCCGGCGCCCGCCACGCGCAGCGCAGCTCGCGATTTACCCCAGATCAGCTCGGGTAGTTCGACGCCATGCGCATATAGCCATGTAGCTTTGCGCGACAGGTGGCCGTAGTGCCCTTGTTCAACGCAGCAGGTCCAGCCGCCACAGAATCCGGCAGAGATCCAGCCTCCCGTTTTGGGGGGCCTGTTGAGTCCATGTGCGGCCCAGGCATGCGATGCTTCCGGGTGCTCCAGAACACCGCCGAATTTCCGCACAGCCGCAAGTGCTCCAGCAAAGCAGCCGTTGTCATCGCCCAGCTTGAGGCGCGGCCGTTGCGTGGGGTTGCCTCCCCAGAAGCGGCCCCAGCGCTGGCAGGGCGGGTGTGCGACCACAGGCCACGGGCCGGCGTACTTGCGTGCATCGCGCATTTCATCCCAGGGATCAATTCCCACCTGGTCGAAGTACGCGCCGCCAGTCTCGACGTAGAGAGCCGCAATCATTCGCCACCCCCTTCAGGAGTAGCGCCACCTCCGCTCTTGGCGGTGGAGATGACCGCATCGCGGGTGTTGTATCCGGCATCGAAGCCCACCTGGAAGGCGCTATGCGGTTCGAGGTTCGGGAAAGCCTTGAACCATGCATCCTCGGCAGCGTTGCGGTGACCATCGCGAATTGCTGCGTAGTGCTCGTAGCCCTCCGCCGCTCCCCAGCATCCCTGAGAGGCGCAGGGCTGGGCGGCAAGGTAGACCGGGTACTCGCCATCGGGTTGCCAGTTGCAAGAAACCACGCGGGGCATGTCGTTTTCTCGGCCGGGCGCGCCTCGCTCAAATCGAAGGACCGCCACCGCCCCAGCCTGCTCAACAGGAGCGGCAAGCCTGCGCGCTTTGATGTGCTGCCCAGCGGGGCAATGGCATACGCCGCGCCATTCGCCGGTAATGCTGTGCACGTCGCCCGTGTCGTCGCAGTTCCGGCAGGGTCGCTCGCTCGCCACCGCTTCATTGGGGGCGGTGGGTGCTGCGTAGACCGGGCGAATTTCCCATCCCAGTTCTTGCAGCCGCCCGGTGGCCGTTCCTTTGTAGCCCTCCTTGCGAGCGGCTTCCAGTACCAGATTCTTGACGCCGTGCTCGGTCTCATTGCTGTAGCCCGGCAGCGCAATCCACCCAGTTTCGCCGCCATCTTCGTAGAGCGCGAACACGGTGAAAAACTCCGGCTGCGCCACCGTTGCGGAGGAGGCGCTCGCTGGGGGTGCTTCGGGGCGCGATGCGAGCTTGTCCCGAAATTTCTTCAGGTGCGGCTCAGATTCGCCCGAAAACATCGCTCGCAGGTCGCGGGCAATCCACTCATCCGCCGACAGCATCGCGTTGTGCCACGGGTCGTTGTCGCTGGAGTGCTCTCCAATTTCGTCGCCAGTGATTGCGGCGATCTGCGCGGCCAGTTGATCGGCCATGTCGTGGTAACGGTCGCGCTCATCGACGACTGCCAGCACCTCGGCCTCGTGCTTGTCGTAGGGGACCGGCGCAATCTTCGCCTCCTGCCCGCCCGCATCGATAGCGGCCCCAGGTGCGGCGAGGGCGGCGCGCAGCTTTTCGATTGCCTTCTGCACAACCGGCTTTGCATCGTTGAACCAGTCGCTAGACCCACCGTCCTCCGTGTTGGGCTGCTTCGCGATCATGAAGGCCGTGTAGGCAATATCGATCACTCTCGGCGTGAGGCGGTTGTGCAACTCGTCCTGAAGGACGTAGGCAAGCAGCGAGTTCCATGCGTCCGCTTCTTCATTGCGGGAGGCGGGTGTGTTGGGTTGGGTGTTCATGGCTGGGTGTCTTTCGTTGTGGCTCGCGCCGAACGCCATTCGCCTTCGGGGCACTGATCGGTCACATCTGCCTTTGCCCAGTTCAGGAACTGAGCCATCGTGACAATGGGCTGCTTCCTCCCGAATGCGACCGTGGGGCTGTCGTACTGCACGCGCTCGCCGAAGCTGTCGATGTAGAGTACCGATCGGTCATTGACCAGTGGGTCATAGAAGCCCACGCTCGCTGGCCGCTTGGCTGCGTAAACGCGACCGACCTTGATGTCTGCGGCAGTAAGTGGTGTGGCGCTCATGCCGCACCTCCCGACTTCCCACCCACCGCATCTCCATCCGCGACACCCTGGAGCGTGGGGGCGGCGGTAGAGTTTTGGTCGGCCTTGAGCAGTGCGTCGGCCAGCTTCCAAAGAAGAACGGATGCAATACTTGAGGATGGGCCGTTTTGTGCGCAGTAGGCGTCGCCGTCGTGGACAACGGCGATCCACCCCATTTCGTCGCGCTTGATCCTCCACCCGACCGGCACGCCCATCGGCTGCCATCCGCCTTGATCGGTGGCTTGCTTGAAGTCGATGGGGAGGGCGGGGGGCTTGGAAAGTGCGGCATGCGCTTGCCAGCCGCGCCATTTGCCATTCAGCATGCTGCGTCCGAACCCATAGTCCTCGCCTTCGCGGATGCCAACCATGTAGCTGGCTGTCATGTCGGGCGGACCACCGATAGCCTTGGCGTCTTCGATGTACCAAGCTTCGAACGCTGTGCGCTCTGCATCGCTGGTGGTAACGGGGGTGGGATTGGGGGTCATGGTTTATCCTTTGCCAAAAAGAGTGAACCAAGATGAACAAATCGGGCCGCACAGCAGCGCAACTGAAGCAAATGGTTCTGGATCGAATCGAACAGATCCCCGAGCTGCGCGGCCAGGTGACGGACGTGCACCGCGGCGGGGTGGTTGGAACGGGGCTCGGCGGCGATGACGGCCCGAGCTGGACGATCCCGATTCGCACGGACCGCAGCACGCACCGCCCGGACATTGCGCGGATCATTCGCCAGCTGCAGATGCAGTACGACCTGGAGGACTGAAGCGCGCGATACTGTCGCCCCCAACTGTTGGAGGTGGATATGGCCCAGCTTCACATTCTTCGCGCACTGAGCGGCTGGCTGCGTGATCATGGAAAACAACAAGCCGAGATCGATCGATACGCAGCACGCTGGGCGAGCCTGCGTACTCACGATTCGTTGCCGTGCCCGAAGTGCTTTCTTGAGGAACCACTGGACACGCGGGAACAGCCGCTTGTTGCGCTCTATCACGCTGGCCGCAACGAGCCGCTGCTTTGCGGTCGCTGCAGGACGCGATACGACGTTGAGGCTCCGGACTGACATCACGCCACCTCCGGTTGAGCCTGCAGGCGCTGGATAGCCCAAAGTGCCGCGGTGCGATCTTTGGGGCTCGAGACTGCGCTACCGGCGATGGCCTTCCATTCGTCGGCCTGGGCCACAAGCGCGCGCATGAACGCGGCTTCCTTCTCCTCGAACTCCGCGTCGTAGCTGCTGTCGAGCCAGGCATGGCATCTGGCGCAGGCCCACACCGAATAGCAGTCATCCGCCTTCCGCCCGCGGCCCTTGCCGTGCGCCAGCAGATTGGAGTGCGCGGCCACCGTGGTGCTGTTGTCGTAGCTGCAGACGCGCGTGCGCAGCAGGCAGGGACGGCCGCGGGCCATCGACAGCAGATGCGGATTGCGCTGCGGCTCCGGTTTCACCTGGGGCTGCTGCATCACACTGCAGTCGGCGAACACCACCGACCGCTCCAGCCTCTTGGCGGGAGTCGGGGGCATGTGCACCACCTGCAGGCGCTTGAAGCCGCTGCGCTTCATGCAATCATCCCGGCGCCGGCCACGATGCGGCGGAAGTCGGAACCGACCTCGGTCACCAGCTGCGCGTAGCGGTTCAGGAACGCCTGGCGCCAGTGCTTCCAGCTCAAGGCCTCCCGCGCCGGGCTGCCGAGGTGAGCCCAGATCACCGGCTGGACCGCTTCGCTCGTGCCGTCGTTCAGCACTGCCCACGCGTCGTTCGTGTGAGGCTGATAGGCCGTAACGTCGCGGCGCTCGGTGGCCAGGGCGACCAGGTCGATGCGGCGGATCTCGCGCTTATAGCCGGAGAACGCCGACAGCAGATTGAAATGCTCGCGCACCGCATGGGCGTGCACGTCCTCGAACATGCTCCAGGCCTTCACGCCACCTGCGCCCATGCTGTAGCAGTTCACCGCCACCTTCGCCGGGCTGCTCAGGTCCGTCGTGTATGCCTCGTGCGCGTCGTGCATCAGCATGGCCATCTGCAGGCCGGGTGCTGCGCCTTCGCGGTAGGCAATCTCGCTGCACAGCAGGCTGTGCTCGGCGACGCTGTACGGGCGCGTGGTGGCGCCGGTGAAGCGGTTGATCAGCGACAGGTGGTGCGCGATGTCCTCGATGCAGATCGGGCGGGCATCCGGGCTCATCGTGCGCGGACCGCCCAAGTGGTAGTCCTTGCCGGAAATGGTGGTCATGTGGTTCACGTCAATCCTTCGCCGCCACGAGGGCGTGTTGAGCCGCGTACTCGGCGGCGTTGCTGGTGTCGATGTCGGCGGAGGCCTGGAGAGCGTCCGTTTCGGTGGGCGCGTCGATGCGCTGGCCGACCACGATTGCGGTGACGATGGCGAGCGCGAGGGCGAGGCCCTTGGCCTGGTCGGAAATGAAGGTGAGAACTGTGTTCACGCTCAGTCCTCCAGCGATGCGCGGACGACGACGGGCGCGTCGACCAGGCCGGGCAGGGTGATGGCGCCGCGCTTGATCGCCAGATCAGCACGCGGCACCGACCAGTCACGCCACTGGCGTTCGCCCTGGGGGCGCACGAACACCTGACGGCGCTTGCCCTTGGTGCGGAAGCACACCTCGACGGCCTGGGCGGGAGCTTGAGCGGTGCTCATGCCTTGAACTCCAGATTGCCGGAGAGGATCGCGGCCTTGATGGCGTTGAATTCCCAGCAGTAGATCTGCGCTTCGACATAGACACGGATGCCGTCGCGGTAGTCGTGCTTCTTGCGGGCGATGAATGCCTCTGCCGCTTCCTTCGTGAAGTGCGAATTCACGTACTCCCAGCGCTCCTCCCAGCCGGTGACGGTGTGGCCGTCGAGCTCGTTCAGCAGCTCCCATTGCGCCCATTCACCGGCCGTCAGGAAGTTCTCGTATCCGTCATCGCGCGCTGCTGCGTCGAGACTTGCCTGCTCCTCGGCGTCGCAGTCGTCCCAGTACTCCTGCGGGCTGAACCACCGGCTGTCTTCGTGAGCAACCAACGTGTTCGACGCGTACTCGCGATCAATGCCGCTATCGATGCGCCGCGCCTGCACGGTGAAGAGTGCGTCCGCGGTGTTGTGATCGTCAACGCCCTCTCCGACGCAATGGTGGTGCAGGCGCTTGACGAAGTCGGCCCAGGTTGCTGCGTCGAGTGCGGCGCCTTTGGCGATGGATGGCGCGGTCATGCTCGTGCACCTCCGAAGCGCTTGATCACTGCATGGCACGCATCGCCGCGCGAGTAGTCCGCGCCCACGTCGATGCCTGCCGCGTGAGCGTTGCGGGCGTACAGAGCCTTCTGCGAAACCGTCATCTGCTGAACGGCGAGATACAGCAGGCGGCCATGCACCTCCAGCTCGGTGACCAGCTCGGTGGGGCCGGCCGTGTTCTTGTCGAGCAGCGCAGCGAACACCTCGATGTTCTTGCGAAAGTCTTCGAACATGCCGGGCTTGCCCGCGTCAATCCATGCCTGCGCGATGAGCTCTGCGGGGCCGTGCAGCTTGCGATGCATGGCGCTGCTGGTGACCCAGCGTTCGGGGATGTGGGTGGCTTCCACTGGGGTTCCTTTCAGAATGGGCACGCCATCGCCCGACGCGGCTTGGCGGTGGTGGGCTTGGCTGCTGGAGCAAGGGAAAGCTCCAGGGCGATCTCGGCAACTTCCGAATCGGAAGCGCCGTAGCGGCTGGCGAGGAGCGCGGGGCTCATCGGGTTGGACACGCAGAAGGGCGAGCCGGGGCGATGCTTGAAGTGGTAGCCGCCGCAGATGCATGCCTTGTGGCCGGTCTCGCGCAGGTGCTGGGTGAACAGCCCGTAGTCGCGGCGGCGCGTGCGGCATTCGGGGCAGCGGAAGAGGAAGGCCATTACTTGGCATCCCCTTGTGCGCCGGAGAGGCGCTTATGCACCGGTGTTGCTTCGGTCATTCCGGCCATAGCCAGCACCTTGCGCGCGTGTTCAAGCTCCTCGTCCGTGGGCGGAGCCTTTGGTGCGTCGCTGCGTGAGCTCTGGTAAAGACTATTCGCCTGCACGAAAGCCGAGAAAGCTACGTCCATGTGCTGCGCGAGTGCTGGCCGAAGTGCCTCAAGGTGCAGTTCGATCTCGATGGCCTCGGCTGGCGTGGCATCGACCCCGATCTGTTTCGCGTTGCCGTGGTTGCGATAGCTGGTCACTTGGCCGTCGAGCACCTTGGCCGCGATCTGGCGCACCAGCTTCTTTTCCATGGTGCTCTGCACCTTGAACCAGCGCGTCTCACGCTTCTCGCCGATCAGGTCGCTGACGGCCATGCCGTGGCGGCGCAGCATGCCAGCAAGCATTCGCTGCGCGTTTTCCTTCTCGCCACCTTCACCGCGCTCGGCCAGTGCCAACAGCTTGCGCATGCGCCCTTGGACCTTCTCGTCGGCTGGCGTGTACTGTGCGGCGCTCATGCAGCGCTCCCGGTGGCCTTGGTGATGGCGGCATCGATGCGAGCCATGGCTTCGTCGTCGCTGCCGTCGGTGGCTTGCGGGAAGCTGTCTTGATACCAACGCAGCCCGTCGCGGGCTTCTTGGAGGGCGGTCAGCAGCTCCGGCGCAGCGGCGATCAGGCGGGCATCAGCAATCGATTCGTCCGCATAGCGCCCGAAGCCACTGCACTCGGCCACCACGATGTCGCCGGCCTTGATGGTCGTCGCTGCGTGACAGTTCCACGCGACTGCTTCCCAAGGGCCTGGGGTGGGCTGATTGGTCGCGGTCTTGTGATCGGCGCCGAAGGGCATTTCCATCTCCATGAGTGCTGCGGGGTGCAGCGCATGAAGAGGACTATAGCGAAAGCTACAGATTAAGCAAGAGCAAACGCTACATATATTTGGGTAGGGCAAACCCGATGTAAGAGCGGAGCCGTGCGAGGGTCGCAGCTATCCTTGCCAAATGACCACCTCCAAGATTCCGAACCTGCAGCGACTAAGAACCGAGCGGCGCCTCACGCAGCCGCAGCTGGCGGACGCGCTGGGCATCTCCAAGCGAACCATCCTCAGGTGGGAGGCGGGCGAGGGCGAGCCGGCCGCGTCAGACCTCATCGCGCTTTCTCGTTATTTCGGCGTGAGCATCGATCAGCTGGTGGCCGAGCTAACCATCTCGGAGACGCCGCAAGCGCTGCCGAAGGTGGCGGATCTCTCCGGGCCAATGCTTGACTACTGGGTGGCCAAGGTGCAGGGGATGACGGTAGAGATCACCCCTGAAGGCCCCGTGCTGTATGAGCCTGGCTACGGGCAGCGACCAGTACCGCGTTTCAGCTTCGAGCTTTCGTTGGCGAACTCTGTAATGCAGGCGGCAGGCATTCAGCTTCAAAGCGTTGAAGCGGGCACAAGGTTCGATGGCGCCTCGACGACGACGGCGGGCTGGATTGCTAGGTGCGATGGGTCTCCGCTGGCGTGCTGGGGCTCGACCATCCCTGAAGCGGGTATGCGGGCATACCTATCTAGTGTGATCGGCGCCCATGTCATGGCCTGAAAGTGTTGGGCGCACCTGACATTTTTGTTACCAACCTGCCATTATTTGTCGCCCAAACTGCCTCATTACGTCTGCCGGCAGCCTTGGTGCGTGAACAAACGCACACTTTCTTACAGGTGTGAGCCGAAATTAACATTGGCACAGGTCCTGCGAATAGGAATGCGCTCCGGGGGAATGCCCTCGGTGTTCACAAACCAACCGAGGATTTTTCATGAACCGTCGCACTATCGCTCGCCGCGCACAAGCTGGCTTCACCCTCATCGAATTGATGATCGTTGTCGCGATCATCGGCATCCTGGCTGCCGTGGCTCTGCCGGCGTATCAGGACTACACCGCAAAGTCGCAAGTCACTGCCGCTTTGGCTGAAATCACCCCGGGCAAGGTCAAGGCTGAGACGCGCATCACCGACGGCGACGCTATCGCCACCGCGGCAGATCTGGGCCTGCAATCGCCAACCAAGCGTTGCTCGACTATCACCGCAGTCTTTACTGCCGGCGCCGGCCCTATCGAATGCACGATGATCGGCGGTACCCTGGTGAACGGTCAAACCATCAAGTGGGAGCGCGTTGCAGACACCGCCACCACCCAGGCTTCGTGGACCTGCTCGACGACCATCACCAAGACCGCTCTGATTCCTAAGGAATGCCAAACCACTACCGGCACGGGCACCGGCACCGGTACGGGCACTGGCACGGGCAGCTAATCAGCTCGCATTTTTTCCGCAGAAAGCCGCCTTCGGGCGGCTTTTTCGTTTCTAGATTCGTTCACTTTGCCGATGAACTATGCGGCCGACGATGATGCAAGCCTCGTCCCGACATTCCTTCTTTGGGTAGCGCCGCTGATCTTGGTTGTCCGAGGTAAGCCACCAGGTGCCAGCTTCGCGACTCAT
Source organism: Geoglossum cookeanum (assembly GCA_021527025.2). Classification (NCBI taxonomy): domain Eukaryota; kingdom Fungi; phylum Ascomycota; class Geoglossomycetes; order Geoglossales; family Geoglossaceae; genus Geoglossum; species Geoglossum cookeanum. The sequence goes on along the minus strand of JAJDFF020000481.1, from coordinate 7,962 downwards.
GCGCTTCACGATGGCCTCACCCTCATAGTTCACTGCATAGGCCTCGCCGTCCTTGGGCTGGGTGTCGGCGGTGTTTGCTACCACCACGTCGTCCTCGAACAAAGTGGGCTCCATGCTCTGTCCTGTGACGCGCAGGGCCACCAAGTTGTAAGACTTCAGCCCCCTCCGGCGCAGCCAATCTGAACGGAAGAAGATCGGCGCCGCCTCCGACGGGTCTGGCTCAACACCAAAGCTACTCATCCCTGCTCGCAGTTTGAGTTTGACTACTCGGACTGGCTCCAAGTCCGGATGCACGTCCATCTCTTTGACGTCCATTCCTTCGACGTTGCCTGGCGGGTTGAACCAGCCGCGAGCCTCGGGCATCTCGTGCACGGTTGCTATGGTCTTCTCGGTGATCGGTCGTAGCCCTCTGATCATCTGGCCGACGAAGGCGCCATCCTTGTACCCCAGCCGCCGGCCCAGCGTCGCATTGCCGCCGAGCTTCGCTGAAAGCGCCTGCAGGCGCTCCCGACGCCACGTCAAAAGCTCATCTAAATCCATGATTGCACGGTAGCATGCGCTATAGAAGCGAATGCTATTGACGACCTGTAGCAAACGCTATAGAGTACCCAGTCATGAACCTCCATGACTACCTGCAGCTCCCCGGCTCGCACTCCGTCGCAGCACTCCGCGTGCTCATAGGCGCACAGAGCGACGCGCAGATTCGACAGTGGCAACACGGCTACTCTGGCCGCCGCCCCAACGCCGAAAACCGTGTTGCGCTCGAACGTGCGACAGGTGGCAAGGTCAACGTCGAGGAGTGGGGCTCGGACTGCAAGTGGAAGCGCATCAAGGATCGCGCATGGCCGCATGCGGAAGGTCGTCCGCTGCTCGATTTTGAACGGGCCGAAGCAAAGGCTGGGGCCTGAACCATGCGCCCGGGTTTCACACTCATGGTCTACGCCGCCGCATTCCTGGCTTGCGCTGTTGCTCTGGCCACCTGTGGCTACGGCGATCCCCGTGCGGGGCTCGCTGCTCTGCTGGTGGGCTGCACGCCCTTCGTCTGCGTTCTGTTCGGACTCGGGGCTCGCGGCGATCACCTTCGCACCTGCACCGCGAGCTGCGGATGCAACACCGCATGCCGCGCGAATCGCACCTCTAGCGCTCCGGCCACGACGTGCATATGCATGCGCGACGACACCACCAGCACTGACCGCACGCCTTCGACCGCATTGGACGAAAGCGCTGTGCGTGATGACTCATGCACGCAGGTTCCCTCTGTGAGTTGCATGGGCTCTACGGCCTCGAAGTTTTGGGGCTTGTTCTCTTCCATGGGCGCGATCTTCGGCTCGCTGCTGCAACGCAACAACGTCCAACTGAACGGAGACCGGACATGAACTGCAACGATTCCCTGCGGCTGATGGTGGCTTCCTACCCGGGCGGCCGCGAGACGATGGCCGTGCGCTTGGGCATCACCGACGAACTGCTGCGCAAGGAGCTTTCCGGTGCACCGACCCACAAGATGGGCGTTGCTCGCGCCGAGCTGATCTCCGAGATCTGCATCGAGGCGAAGTCGGAGAACTGCTACGCCTACGTCAACACTTTGAACGCCCGCAGCGGCAAGTTGCTGGACCTGCCGGTCATCGATGGCGTCGACAAGCAGGACATCCGCGCCGGCATGGCTCGCATGCTCAAGGAATGCTCCGACGCGGTGCTGGTGCTCACGAAGGCGCTGGACGACGAGACCATTTCCGACAACGAGCTGCGCCAGATCCAGCGCGAGGTTCTGGAGTTGCTCGCGAGCGGCCAGGAAGTGCTGAACGCCGCCCGCTCCAATAACGCCGCCAGCAAGCCGACGCACCTGAGGGCTGCATCGTGAAGGAGCGCCCGATCCTCTTCTCCGCGCCCATGGTGCGCGCGTTGCTCGACGGCACGAAGACGCAAACGCGGCGAGTTCTCAAGCGCCAGCCGGAGTTTCCGCGTGCCATCTATGGAAGCGAGGGGGCTGATGCGACCATCACGCCGCACCTACACCGCTGCGAAAAAGGCATGGGTGTCGCATGGCGCTTCGCAATGTCGAAGATCGAGGGCGGCAACGGCCGCCATTTCGAGGCGCATTTTGTCGACCACGAGCCAGTGCGCATCGTGTGCCCTTACGGCAATCCCGGCGACCGGCTGTGGGTGCGCGAGGCGTGGTCGTCGCATGCGTGCTTCGACCACCTGCCACCACGCGAATGCCCGAAGTCCGTTCATTACTGGGCTGACGGCAAGATCCAGACGGGCAAGGGCCGCCCCAGCATCCACATGCCCCGCGCCATGTCGCGCTTCGACCTCGAAGTCACCGGCGTGCGCGTCGAGCGCCTGCAGGACATCAGCCAGCCCGACGCGCGCGCCGAGGGCGCTCCCCCGAGCCATCCGAGCATCGACCGAATCTCGCGCGAGTTTGGCTACGCCGACTTTCCGCGTTCCTGGTATGCCCAACTCTGGGAACAGATCAACGGCGCCGGCAGCTGGGCCGCCAACCCGTGGGTGTGGGTGGTCGAGTTCAAGGCGGTGAAGCCATGAGCGTGACTCTCGACGCCGAGATGGTGGCGGGCATGGACGACATGGCCGGCCTGCTGCCAGCGCATCCGCCAGCGGCGCAGCACTCCGCCTTCTTCTGGAGGGGCCAGCCCAGTGCACTGGGCGCGCAACTCAAGCCGTCCAACAAGGACCGCAGCCACACCGCCGGCCGCAACCACATCACGCTGACCGGCCGTGCGCAGGGGCAGCGCGACGCCGACCGTCGAGACGCACTCAAGCGAGGAGGAATCTGATGCACAACGCAATGCTCGCCAACGCGGCAAGTCGCCAAGCCCTGGACCGTGCCCGAGCCGCTGGCCTCAAAGCCGCCGAATGCGGCGCGGACAGCACCGAACAGTTTGATGCGCAGTTTCGCGAAAAGGCACTGGCGTTCATCGTCGCGCACATCTCCAAGCACGGTCCGGTGTCGGGCGAGAGCACCACCTTGGCAGCGGTGCTCGCCGGCATTCGTCCGCGAGACGACCGCCACTTCGGATCGGTTTATCAAAAAGCCCTGCGCGACAAGCGCATCTATGTCGTGGGCGAAGTCGCCCGGCTGCGGGGCCACGGCAGTGCCGGCGGAAGGCTCTACGCGGCTGTGCGTGTGCCGGCCGACTCCATCCCAGGCTGACCCCATACCAAAGAGGAAGACACCCAATGAACGAAATTGAATTGAGCCCGGGGAACGTCAAGGCGGCAATGAAAGCGGCGGGGGCGAAGTCCCCAGACTTCTGGATGGCGCCGCCTGCGAAGATTCGCATCGTCCCTGGCTTCAACATCCGTTCTCTCGACCGCGAGCACGTCGACGCGTTGAAAGCTTCGATCAAGGCAAACGGCTACAGCAAAGACAAGCCGCTTGCCGTGTTCATTTCGAAGGACGCAAGCGGCGCTGACCTAATCAGCTTGGTCGACGGCGAGCACCGGCTTACTGCGGTCCTGGAGTTGATCGCAGAAGGCGAGGTGATCGAGTACGTGCCCGTGGTCCAGGCCGAGCCAGGCACCGGAATGATTGACCTGGCCGTGAGCATGGCGACCAGCACATCGGGCAAGCCCTTGGCGCCTCAGTCATGGGCAAAGCTCTGCAAGCGTCTGGTCGGCTATGGCTGTCCAGTCGACGAGATCGCCCGGCGGCTGGGGAAGACCAATCAGCAAATTGCCGACTATCTGGTGCTGGCCGGCGCTAGCCGTCGCGTGCTGTCGATGGTCGAAGAGAAGAAAGTCAGCGGCACCAACGCCATCAGGCTGCTGAAGAAGCACGGCGCAGGCACTGCCGACGTTCTCGAGCAAAAGTTCGAAGCGGCGCAGGCCCGTGGCAAGAAGAAGGTCACGGCGGCCGTCCTGACGCCTCAGCGCGACCTGGTGGCGGATGCGGCTGAATGGATCAACGGCAACTGCGCGGCCGGCGACCTCACGCCGCTGGTGGCCATGCTCTCTCACCTGACCGGCGCACCACATGCCGACATCGCCAGCCGCCTCAATGTGCAGCAGGGGGCCTGACCATCATGGCAGGAGAGTGGCTCAAGTTCGAGTGCAGCCTTCCGGAGAAGCCGGAGACGCTGGCTATCACCGTCGCGATGGGCTGGGACGACGCGGACCTGACGGTGGGCAAGCTGATGCGCCTGTTCCGCTGGTTCGACCAACAGACCGTTGACGGTAACGCTCCCAGCGTTACCTCAGCGTTACTGGATCGCATCATTGGTGTGCCTGGCTTCGTTGCTGCTGTCGCTTCGGTGGGTTGGATCGTTGTCGACGGCAACTCAATTTCCCTCGCCAACTTCGACCGGCACAACGGCGCGACTGCAAAAAGCCGCGCTTTGACCGCAAAACGCGTGGCGAATCACAAAACTAACGCTTCAGGTAACGCAGCAGGTAACGGTGCGAGCGTTAGCGGAGCGTTACCTAGAGAAGAGAAGAAAAGAGAAGAAGAAAGAGAAGACCCCCCCAACCCCCCGCAAGCGGGGGACGTGGTGGGGGCTGATGGGCAAAGCCCAACGAAGGCGGGAACGATCTGCAAGGCCATCCGTGCGAAAGGCGTGGCTGACGTGAACCCGTCGAACCCCGAACTGCTCGCGCTCATCGGCCAGGGTGTGCCCGTGGAGACCTTCGAAGCCGCGGCGGATACCTGCGTGAAGTCCAAACCGCCGAAGGGCATCGCGTACCTGCTCGGCATCGTGAAGCGCCAGATCGGGGAGGCAGCGGCTATCGCGGCCGGCCCGGCAGTCGCGGCACACACCATCGACCCTGAATCGCAACAAGCCATCGAAGCCGAAGGCGTGCGCCTCGGCATCGGGAAGTGGTCTCAGATCGAGCAATGGCCCGCCTACAAGGCGCGGGTCCGCGCCGCTCAAGGCCCAAGCAAAGGAATGCACTGATGACCAATCCCCTCGTTCTCATTTCGTCCGCTGTGGCCGATGGCCAGAAGGCGAAGGCCGCTCAAGCTCGCGCCGAAGCGCCGGCATCCGTCCGACCTTTTCGCGCCTCATCCCTGAACCACCGCTTGCTGTGCCTCATGGCGGCCGAGGGCGGCATCACTTGCCCCCAAGGCGCCACCCGGCTGAGTTGCCATGTGCAAACGGTGCGCAACGCGATCAGCAAGTTGATGCGCCAGGACAAGGTGTCGGTCACGTATGGCAAGACGCGAGGTGACTTCGCGATTTACACCATCACGCCGAAGGGTTGCGCCATGCTTGACGCAACCGGCGCAGCACCTGAACTCGACGATGAAGCCGAGGCTGAACAGGAGCGCAAGGACGAGGCGAGCCGACGCGCGCGCATGGAGCTCAACCTGGCTCGCGCGCGTCATGCAGTGCCGCGCAGCGTCTTCGACCTGGCCCGCTGCGTTGCTGCTGCTGGGGCTCGGGCATGAGCGGTCACACCGATGACGCCGGAACAGCACCTCGCGCACTTGGTGCGCCTGATTCAACCGCCATTCACGAACGGGTGGTGGGCGTATGCCAAGGCTCGCGCGGAGGAGATTGCGCTGGTGCGCGGCGACTGTGCAGCCCTGCCGACGCTGCTGCATGCGGAGCGCGAGCGGATCAAGGCGGAGGCCTCCCGGACGCCGCAAAGCGACGCATCGAGCGTGAAGCAAACCGCGCAGCGCGAAATTGTTCCACGCGAAACGACGCCTGCCCGTACCCGTTCAAAAGCGCCGAAGGCGTGCACTGGACAGCCTGTTTCCTCTTGAAGGGCGGAAAGCTGTGAAGTACGGAAACCACAAAACCAAGCTGGGCGAACTCACCTTTGACAGCAAGCGCGAAGCCACTCGCTGGGGCCAACTGCAAATGATGGAGAGGGCTGGCCACATAAGCGAGCTCCGCCGCCAGGTCTCCTACGAGTTGGCGCCTAGCGTGAAGTTCGAAGGCGCCGCACGGGCGAAGCCGGCTCTTCGCTTCATCGCTGACTTCGAATATGTGCAGGCGGGGGCTCGGATCGTGGAGGACGTAAAAAGTGCGCCCACGGCCAAGCTCCCAGCCTTTCAGATCAAGCGCCACCTGATGAAACACATGCACGGCATCGACATCCGCATCGTCACCTGACGTAGCGCATTCGGTCAGAAGAATCAAACGTATCGCTAACGCAACAAAGAACGAGGAAACAAATGCTCAATGACGAAAAGCGCGGAGTCGAGGAGGCGTACACCTCGGCAGGCAACAGTTCAGATCTTCGGGTGGAGGCAGACGTGCGCACTGACGCGGACATCATCATCGCGGCCGGCTGGTCGGAGTCACGCGTGGGCATTGCACTGCTGCGCCTACACAGCGAATGGGATAAAGCCGAGAAGCCGCGCAAGCCGTCAGCCGAGGCGATCAAGACGCTGGCAGCAACCATGCCCAAGGATCTCAAAGAGGCTGAGCGCATGGCAATGGCGCGACGCCAGGCGCAAGACTGGTACATGGACGAGATGGCGAAGCTCGTGAACAAGCTGAAGAGCCTGCCCGAGGTGCGGCGGCAACTGACGGCATACGTGCCGAAGTGGGGTATTCAAGAGGCCGCGGTGAAGGTGCCCGCAGTCATCGCGTACTGGCTTGACCAGACTTGCCACCACTGCAACGGCCTGAAGTTCTTGAAGATCGAAGGCGCACCCAGCCTTTCCACGAAGGCCTGTCGTCCGTGCAGTGGCTCGGGCATTGCTCCTGTGCCGCACGGGCAAGAGGGTCGACGCGTGGCGAACTACATGGACGACTGCTTGCAGAAGGGGCGTTCGTCCATCAAGCGGAACCTGAGCCTGTGCCGGCAGGCATCGGAACACAAACGACCTGTGGCGGCGGAGAACTGATCTATGAATGCAGGCGAACAGCGTCGTAGAAAAGTAACTTCCGGCGCCATGCACGGCCTTCAGGTCGGGAACATGATCGAGGTCGGTGCGGGGCGCGAGAAAACTTTCTGGCAATTGCTCAAACGCCCTCGCATCACTTATGTTTCATCCGTCTCCGGCACCAGCTTCGAGATCGATGAGCGCCGTATGACGTGGCGTGAGTGGAGGTCGGCTTGGGTGAGCTTTCTTCGCCGGTCGATCGGCCATGATTAAGTAGTTGTTGACGAGTTGCAGGGTCAGATACAATCGCGCTCGAGACCGCGCAGGCTGCTGAGCCTGCTGCCCTCAACTCTCTGTAGTAGGTCTGCCCCGGTTGTCACGGTGGCCGAAGCTGTCGATGGAGATGCACGTACATGCCAAGCCGCCCAGGTTCAAGCCTCGGCGGCTTTTCTATTTTTAGCGTGGTGGGGAAGTTGGTCATCCCGTCGGGTTCATACCCCGAAGATCGCTCGTTCGAATCGAGCCCTCGCTACCAGTTGTCTCCTCGATCAAGCAACCCTTGATCCTTGCCCGCCTCGTGCGGGCTTCTTTATTTGAAGGCAATGCCACCTAGACCTGCTCGCCCTTGTACGCATGTGGGCTGCAGTGCGTTGTGCCGTGATGGAACAGGGCGGTGTCCTGATCATCCAAGACAGCCGTGGCTGAAGAAGCCGGATGCTCCTGATCGACTCCGAGGGCGGAAGGGGCAGGAGCGCCGCGCGCGATGGTTGAGCGCGCATCCTCTTTGCGCTGCATGTGCGGCCATGCATCCGCCGCGCAGCACCGCCGCTGAAGAGGTGGACCATGTCGTGCCGCTTGCCAGTGGTGGCGCAGACGACGAGTCCAACCTGCAGTCTCTTTGTGTGCCCTGCCACGAGGTCAAGTCTCATGCCGAACGCGAGCGGGCAAAGAGTGGCGCTCGCTGATCGAGACTGATTCGCATGCATCGGCAATGTCTCTTTAATACAACGGTGTTGCAATAAAGAGACATGCACCAAAAAAGTGCCTAGGGGGGGGGGGGGGGGGGGGGGGGAAAAAACAACCCCGCGGGGGCCCCACCCGGCGTGCTCCCCCCCCCCTTTTTGCCGAACCCCGCCCCCCCCCCCCCCCCCCCCCCCCCCCCA
>JAJDFF020000480.1:0-20205 GCA_021527025.2 Geoglossum cookeanum | reverse complement strand
ATACAGAGTAGGCTATTCCTATTTGGTGCCTGCGGAATGTTGCGAGAAGTCTCGCCTAGCCTCCATGTTTTCCAACAAATCGGGTCGTCCACTTTCTTCCAGGCTGGAGTTTGTGAAGTCTGTTCTACGCCGCACAGCCCACATCGTGATCACACCTCCAACAGATACAACATTTTGGTATAATGCTGATCATTCAAGCGTAATGTTGGACCCGGATCGGGTTAGGAAGTTTTATGCCAACACATGTAGACTTGGGTTTCAAGGGTGAGGCCCTCTCCCTCAGCAACCACACATTCAGTGCCGCTGGACAAAAGTACTTCAGGTCAGACGTACGTAATCCGTCACCGCTCGCCAGGCGAAATTTTTCGCCCCCCAAATTGCCCACACTTCGCTTACGTAGCTGGGGGCAGAGTGCCTTGTGATGTTATTCTCCCGCGATCGATTTGGTCGCCCTACTTGCATTCCAACACCACCATTGTAGGCTTGGAACTGATTACCCTGTTGAGTTGCATCGTGGAATAGTTAGTACTAGCTACTATCCGGTCGGCTTGTGCGCCCAACTTCCTTCCACTTACAAGCAAGACGATCGCTGTACGTAGTCAGTGCGGTCCGTTCTACTCTTCTTTCAAGGATTGCCTGTGCAGGACGGATTGTCTGCGCAGGACGGATTTCCCGCGCATGACGGATGGGCTGTGCAGACTAATTTGCGGGGCCGATTGCCGAATCACAGGGTAACTGGCCGGTGTGAAAAAGGTATTTTCTGGCCCTTTCGACAGCCCTTTCGACAGCCCTTGAGAGGTAACACAACACATCGCTTACAGCGGCCTCCCACGCCCCCAGCGAGAAGGGGGCGGTGTGACTCACTCGCTCTGTTTTTGCAATTGTAGGGATGGGCGGGAATAAAGCGGCCAGATGGTCGTTTGCTTTAGCGGTGGGCACCGCGCCAAAGCAGCGCACCCTGGTCAGTCCAACTCTTATTCTTATGTTTTCTCACCAGCACCCGCTCTTGATAGAGAGCGGGGCCGTCTCCTGCTGTTGATCATTCCAACAAAACAAAACATGTCATTCCGGACTCTCTATTTAAACAGGCTCGTGTCCAGCTTTCCGAGCCCACGGCTTCACGCTCTACATTCACGTCTTGAGACAGAACCACCTCCATTCTAGATCATACAACATGAACAACGGGGCATCAAACACGGCCACCGCCGACACAGGGTCTGGCACCAGGTTAGAACCTACCACTCCCCCGAGAAACTCAACATCAATGCGATTGCGCCAAAGGAGGCACTAGTTAACCATCCCCATATTCTAGCCACCACCCCCCTCAAAGACCCATGCATCCCCCACCACCACCACCACCAACCGCGAGATTATGCGCAAAACCGAGCATAAAACAACAGCGCGCGCGGCCGCCCACATGCCCACACCACGGGCCAATCCTGGCACTCACAGCTCGCCGAAGCAGTGGCAACCGGGACCTAAACCCTCTGGAGCGGTATCTGTCCGAGGGCCCGTCCGAGCAGCCCTCGCTCCTCATTCGCGCAGACACTGGGAAATCATCGATTAACAAGAATTGCTTGTGCGGTGTGCATGTTTGGGGGAGGGCGCAGGGATGGAAATAAAAAATAAAACAAGACAGAACAAAAAAAACGTTTGGCAGAGGAGGGAGGGAGATGTTTTTTATTGGGTGTCAAAGGATTGGGCGGTGGGTTTGCGTCGCTGAACGAGTCATGTTTTAATTTTTGTTATTATTCAACATTCTTTTTTTTTTTATTTATTTTTATTTTTGCAGATACCAATAGCAACACGGCCATTGTTCATTCAGTAGAGGTGCCGTAGCCTAGCCCGGTGATCAGCGCTGAGACATTGGCGAGGAGCTGGCTTGTTTTTTTACGGCCATTGGGCTATATTTGTGATGCGGGCAAATTGGGGTTGAGGGAGCCGTTCGTGCGTCAATAACCTGTTCCAGGACCAATGGCACGTCTGTGGCGTGTCTTGGCTTAGAACTTAGTTTGGTTTTGGGTTAGTTTGTGTAACCTCAAACTCGAATATCTAATCAACACGGGGTATTTTTCGCCCTGGTTGGTGGTGCCGATCGCGGAAATCTGCGAGGCGTTTCCTCACCTTCCCGAAGTCTGCAGCCCGCACACACCTCTACCGCCCCTCAGCCCCAGAAATATGTGCCAAGCATGTATGGGAATCGGCACTGCTGGCTGGCTAACTAGGGCCTTTGGGGGGCGTTGGGGCGTTTGCACCCGAGGATTATGTCCTCAGGAAAGCCGCGTGAATTTCCAACTGCTTACGCATGAATACTGACAGCTTATCAACTAGCTACGACCGGGGGAGTTGAGGTGGACCATTCGTTGTCAAATTCAAATTCCCGTATCATGCCTCGCATTATCCCACAACCCACAACCCACAACCCCCCCCGCCTCATCGTGTTTGGCTACAATAACCACGCACATCTCCACGGGACCACCACTGCATACATACCCGCTATGCTTCAAAGACCCCCGGCACGAAATCGAGAACCTGCGCGCTGGCGATAACGTCCCCAATACTTTCCACAAAAGCGAGGTGCGCTGGGTCTTCATGGATGTAATAGCGACAGTGAGCCATGTTCTCGAACTCGACTACGAACGCATGGGTCATGCCGCGCTAGGATGTTTCTAGGTTGGTATTGTGTTCTGGTTAAGCAGGGAATGGGGGTAGGCACCTGAAGCCCCTCTGGGCTGCGGTCGCGGCCACCAGTGGAGGATTTGATGTACGGTTTGCCGGTTGTGGGGTGTACGCATTTGTCCTTTAGGGCGAGCATGCGTTGGCAAACCTTGGTAGGTATCAGAGCCCGACTTATAAAACTCGTGGGCTGTATCATATCTCTCACGGGGAAGGGAGGGGAAGGGGGGGTACATCTCGCACGGCCGCGGGTGCAACTCCGGGCTTGAACTCGAAAAGAACAATGTGCACGGTCATGGCTGGTTTGCGTGTTCGAGAGGCAGTGGAGCTTTGTGCCTTGCAGTGGGGTGGCCCCTGTTGTAATGTCGAGTAGGGTTCAATGGATTGCGGACTGCTTGTGCGGTGCCGGCTTTCGAGCCTTGTACGTGCTAGGATGCCAAGAACCCTATAGCCCCCACACGTGTGGAGTATAGACTTGCCTTAGTCAGCTGTCATCTCCTTCCCCGCCCACACTATATTTAACTCTATTTTACCGAGTCCCCTAGCGGTCGGGCAGCGCTGTGTCCTTGAGCTCTAGTATCGAGAACGTCATTTTCCTGGCGCCATTCGTCCCTCAGTGGAGCACCTTGACATCCTCCGGCCCTCTATCCTCGTCTTTCCATGACCGGGTCAACTCTTAAGGCCTCGCTCGGCGAGTGGCATCGCCTACGCGGGCTTATTGCGGTCCGCCATCTCCAAGTCAAACGCTATCAACAAGTACTACGCCTGGCTGTGCGATGGGGCTCTCGGAATCTACGGCTAGAACAGGCTGGACATGCACGAGTTTATCCGGAAAGGCATCTCGTGATCGCGCACCCTATCTACACACGTGCGCAATTCGGCCCGTCCTAAGCATCCGTGCACTAGCTTGGGCCCCAGCTTAGCCTCGCCACAAGGGCCAATCTGCATATTCGTCCTGCATCTCGGGGTAGAACCTAAGAGCTCGAGGGAATATAAACCGTGCCAGACTAAGATGCTAACTGGTCGAGCTGGGTGAGATCAGCAGTGCCAAACCGAAGCTAAATAGAACTGATCTGAAAAAGTGGGGTCGACATGTATCTCACAAGGCGTGTGCGTTCGAGTTCCAGCCTCGGCCGGCTAGTGACAAAGATGTTTCTAAACTTTGAGAACAGTTAACGGACATTGGATAAGCTAGACTCAACGGGACTCTCTCCTCTGCTGGCAACTTTCCCAAAAGAACCCCAAAGTCCTAAATAACCTTCCGTTTTTCATGGGCGGTATCACCGGTACGTCAGATCTCTCCTCAACCCTTAATCCGGGCGAGCATCGTACACCCTCCGTTGCAATGCTAACGCTCGACCGCCTCCCAGGAGTCCAAAACCATATCCACAAAAGCCCACTCCACCCTCAGGAGGGACGGCCTTATCGACCCATCTATCTACCAGCACCATTAATACCGCGGGTATCACGAAATACAATGAGCCTTCCTTCCTCTCTGCCGGCAGCACGAGCTCTCTTCTGGTGGGAAAAGGGGTTGGTAGGGTGGAGGTTGCTGGGGAGGCTGCGGAGATTACGCTGTGTGGGGAGAGGGGGGGGGAATTGACGGATGTGCTGCAGGTCGTGGAGGCGAAAGGAACGATATTGCATAGTATTCGGAAGCAGGATCCAAAGCTGCCGTTATGTACCTGAAGGGGAGGATGCTGGAAGTTCCCTTTATCAGGGTTATCGTCCGCTACGCCTGCCGGTTGTGTGAAGTGATGATATCCAGAACTAGGTGGAAGCTCAATGGGAACATGATTATCTTGCAAGAGGTTAAAAGGAGCAATGGAACTGAAATAGTGATGGGTGCAGATATTGAGCGTAGGTGAAGGTGAGTTGATTGTTCTATGAGACTCTGCGTGTGTGGGCTAACTATATGCTAGCCAGCGGTAAGTCTCGTGGCGAAGCACAGTCACGGCATGTGTGTGTTGTCCATAGCTCCAACAGCAGAACTCTTCGGCGACTGCTACCACCCTACGACATATAGACGTTGGGGGCCTACAGCAGCAGCAAAGTGGGATGTGTGTGCTGCGGTGACCAAAGGGTACATCGGAGGAAACAATGACCCGGGCCGGGGAAAACTAGACGAGCGATAATGCAAGTATGATGTCCCTCCGACGGGCTTGAATAAGGAGACGTTAATCATGACCAAATTCTCCATCAGCTTCACTGCGATAGGTGTTGGAAAATATGGAGGTTGGGCGGAAGTTACCGCAACGTTCCCTAGGTACCGAATAGAGGATAGCCTAAATTGCATTGCCCCTATTCACACCGCACGGTCGCTACGGGTATAAGAATCCTGTTCTCTACTCACTCTTCTCTTCATTATGTACTCGTATTATCAATCTGAATCGATCATATCGCAACAATAGGCACCTAACTCTAACATCCAACCATTCCTCTTTAAACTACATTCTGCGACTTTTATTATTACCCATGAAGATCTTGACGAAGAGTTAATAAAAGGAAAGTAGGCAAATCGCCATATGCTGAGATTACTCGAGAAGCCTCCCAACCTCACCAGATCCACCCTGTGAATGAACCAGCAATGCTATAATATTAGCAGGTTGTCTTTGCGCTGTAGCGATACAATTAGATGGGACTCGTAGCGTGTAATGCTGGATTAGACCCCTGCGCCCTGATATCCACGCAGTCACCAAAGCCTATTGTTCGAGTCGCGAAGACCCCTTACTTACGTGTCGCCCAGTGAAAGAATAGACATACCTTTGAAATATAAGTAGTTTCCCCCATGGTTTCAGTGCTGCAACACACACACACACCACTACAGGACGGGATTCCGGTGCTTGAAAAAGCCCTGCTAGCAACAACAACAGCAACAACAACAGCAACAACAACAACAACAACTAATTTCCCACCAGTAAAGCACGACAGACAAAGCCATCAAGAATCACAAAGACGACCTCACCGTTTGCGCGCCCTGGATATGGCGGGTAGGAACTAGCTACACGCCAGCCTCCCCGCCGGGCCGGTGGATATCGCAAAACGTCGCCATGACCTGCTTGAGAGAACGGAACAGCACCGACAAACGGGCAGGCGGGGAAGATGCCAAGGGGAGATTAGAAGAGTTTTTTGTGCCGGTCGCTGTCGAGCAGTAATAGTTACCCATCGTTAAATTTGACGGACGCAACAGTGAACTCGCGCTCTAATAATAAATACACCAACCGGACCGACCCCGGTATGTGGGGGGGATGCACGCGGACTTAGGGCCGTGTTTGGCCCTCTGGACGGCTGGAATCTTGAACCTTCTACTGCAGCGGATGGGCGTTGGGAATGGTGGTTACACTGCTGTGGATAGATTTTTGCTGGCTATGCCCGAGCGGTTATGCTCCAATGCGACGGCGGCTGGCTCGGAGCGCTGTATGAAAAGCAAGAGTGCTGGGGGTCTGGGTGTCGAATAGTGATAAGGGGGGGCTGGTGCTGGAATTAGGGGGGCTTGTGGTGTATATATAACGAGATTTCTGACGCAGTCCAGTCCAGCCCCCATCACCCGCAACGCCGTCCTATCCGCCCATCTATCTCCACATTCCAGTCCGGTCCAGCGCAGTCTGCATCCTCCGGATCCGACGACCCAGCACTCTGTGCCTGACTAACGCCGCGCGCGTCCCACGGGGCCCCCCCTTCCCCCCCCAAAAAAAATCAAAAAAAACTTACCCCACCACACCAACACTCTCCAATCGCCACCTCCACGCGGCGGGTGGGTATCTAGTGCTTCCGGACACGTGTGGATCTCGCATGGGGGCTAGGCAGATCCCAGCCTTATGCAAAAGAAGGCTACCGGGATAGGAGTTTTGCCGGGAATTGGGGGGGGGAGGAGGGTTTGACGTTGTGAGGGATGGGTGAGTTGTGTTTTTTTTTTTTTTTTGGACGAGAGGGCGCGATGGGTGGGTGGTTGCTGGCGGGTTTTGGGGCGGCTGTTTCGTCGAGGTTGAGTGCTGGTAATGGAGAAGTGGATGGCTGTTCCTCCGCGGCTGGGCGCCGGTGGAAGTAGCTGGCAGCATATAGCGAGGATTAATGGCGGGCCAGCATAACAAAGGCAAGGGCACTATTGAAAATAAATGAAAAGAAAGAAAAAAAGAATAGAGAAAAGTGAAATGGGAAAGCTTTGTCGGTGTGTAGTGACTAACGACGGTCTCCCGTCACAGCGCTGCCATGGAAACAACGCAAGTTAATTGATCCTTCACTCAGCTAGATAAGAATAATAGCACTAAATCAACTCAGGAATTCGGTCGCACACATAAAGCCCCGCAGTATGAGATTGCAGATCAGATCAAAATTGAATGACACTTTGCAGATAGGATGTCGCGATGACAGCTGCTATCCTCCTCCTTATGGAGAACGTTAAAAATTTAATCCCCCCCGGAAAATAAGGGTCAGAAGATTGAGGAATTGTGAAACTGTTATTCGTAACCTCGTGAAAATAGAAAAATTTTTTCTTTGCGACGCTGTTGCAAAGGGTATTCGTAATTTCGTAAATGGAAAAAAAAATTGCGGAATTGTTGCGAAAGATATTCGTAAGGAAAAAACCCGATATCTGTATTATCCCTTATCCCTCAATAGCCAGCAGCGGCTCCACGGTCCTCCTATCGATCCCGTGCACCTCCCGAAACTTGCAGTTCTCCCGAATGCAGTTCCACGGACAATTATGCCCAAATTGACACCACTCCTCTTTGCACTGATAGCTGTGTCTACACGGTGAATGTCTCGCCAGCGATCTCAGCGCGTCAATTTCCTCTGTGGAAGGGGAGTAAGCGTGTTCGCGCGCGCAATCCTTGATCGAGCATCGCCCGCGGAGGTAGAATGTGTTGCAGAGCTTAGGGTTGCGGTATTTAAGCGACGAAATGCAGGATTCGGAAACATCAAGAGGCGGGTCGAGACGCTGGCCTCGCCAGTTTAGGAGGATCGGCGGAGGGGTGAAGAACTGTTTAATGCTGCTCAGGGGTGTAGGAGTATCTCGGGCCGAGGAATCGGTAGGGGAGGATATCGGGGAGTTTGGGTAGTCCATTAGTGTGAGTATGGAACTGGGGGAATGGATACTCGAGAGTCCTGGTGGTTTCTGGCTCCTGGTAATGCTTACTCCCCCGTCACTGCCATTTTTGTTGATATTGCTCGATCTCGTCCTAAACAGCCACTGGAAAGTAGTGGTTCTAAATTTACCCTTCAAATCGCTCGTTTCGAGGTCCTTAGGGGAGCTTGTAAGGATGGTGGTACGACTGGAAATATCCGTGTCGTCGTTATAAAGGCTAGTGAACGTGGTGTGGAAATGGCTGTCGGCCGAGAAGCCTATTATGACGTGCTTGCAGTGGCAGTCGTAGATATGGAGGTCGAAAGTTTCTAAGACGGTGTCACCGCGGTTAGCATAGCCCTTCCCCTTAAGGGTGCTCTTGGATTTTCACCTCTTAGTTTTCCCGCCCCTTGCTCTTCGTCGTCGATATGAATAAAATCAAACAACAAATGACTGCTTGCAAATCCCTGCATAAACGCATTTACAGTCTCCCTGTTTCCTACGTCGTTGTTGTGCCCAAGGACTCGCGAAAGCTTAGTCGCGTTTGCGAAGAAACGGACCGTGATGCGGAAGATGTGCGAGATATCGGGAATGCGATGGCGGATGTAGTCGCGGACGGAGTCAGAGAGGGTCTGCGCGACCTCTTTGCCGCCTTCGCGGCCTCGGCGGAGGAGGTTTTCATTGGGCTTGGAGCTTGTTAGTCGCGGGGAGATGGACGCAGGGATACGCAAGCGCGCTGACCGTGATGCTGCTCCCATCTATAAGCACCGATATGAACAAACTGCGACCCTTCACAGCCGGTGAGTAAAACTCCGCTTCGACAACTCTTACCGGCTACTCACCATGGCAGAGACCAGATCTCGCTCCCTCTTCTTAAGTTGCTCCAAGGCATTTAATAATTCCTAAACCGATACACCTCATCAATGACATTCGCCAGAACGCTCACCTTCCCCCAATCGCGGTAACCACCAATCAGGGGGACAACCCACTTCAGTATATATATTTCTCACACGATCCATTCCTTTAAATTGATCATATCGGCTTCGGAACGAAGATAATTCCATCTCTCGCGGTTTAGAAGTCCAAACGCCGTTTGCCGGGTAGATGCGAAAACAAATGTCAAGGTCAGATAACTACAAGAGATGGGGGGTACTGGCCGATAGAGTGAGTGCGAGGTGCAACCGGAGGGTCAAGGTAACCAACACATCGACCGCTGGAGGTCGGAGATGGGGGAATCCTAGATGACATGTAGTAAAACATGCAGTCTCAACCCGGGAAAGCTCTCGTACCGTAGCCACCGCTGCCCCTCACTCTGTGCATGTCCCCCGCTCTCCCCCTCACGCCTAGACTCAATCCTCCCACGAGTCCCGTCCAATGCCACACACCCACGTCAAGGGCCTACGCGCATGTTGTTCGATCGGACGGTATCTACCCCACTCCGCAACCCAAGAGCGATCGCCTGCATATTGCGGAATGGCGACTGAGCGAATCCTGCGAGCAGTTGTCGTTGGCGTGTCGGGGATTTGGCTGAAGAGATGGGGTTCCGTTTGCAGCGCGACTTGGCGCGAGTTTTTCAAACGCGATTCGCGTGGTCTCGAATGATCTGGAAGGAGAACTCGACTGTCAGCCACTCAATCTACTTATCGTGGTCAACGCAGGCCGACGAAACGCAGTTCCAGGACCCATTCCAATGGCTCATCCAAGCCCCTCATCGGGGGCATATCCTCGTTGGGCGTTTGCTCTGTTCCGCTGGCTGGCTGGTCGGCAACCCACTGAAGTCGCGACCCCGCCAGCTAGCTTCGGGGTTTGGGGATTCGGCCCCAAGGGATGCTGTGCTACCACACCCAGCCCATTGGCAGACATCTCTCATCCCACATCCACCCCATTTCGTTCATTGCTTCCCCGATGCGGGGCGTCTGGCCAACTGTCTACGCTATTCTTACTGGTGCAGACTTAGCGAGGGGCGTCGCCATCTCGTATTACTAGACTCATCTTTGAGTCGCGGCCCAATGCGCTTGCACTTCGTTTTGGTATCTCGCTGCCGCATGGCGCCGTAGTACCCAGGATGAGGCATCCCGTTTGCTTTGCTGGGACATTCAGGCTACTGGCGTTAATCGGGGTCCCTTCGCTAGGTCGCCCCCAGCTGTGTACAACATATCCAGCTTCTGCGAGTGGCTCGATACCGTCCCGGCCTGGACCCAGCCTTCCGTGTGGCATGGTTGGGCGGGGGAGCCAGCGTTTTCTCCAGGCTACAGTTGGGCAAGAGCGGCCAACGGGAGACGGCCACACAGCCAAACATCGTTTCACAACGTGACTCCGCAGCCCTCCTCCAGTGCGCTGGACAACCCAATCCTCCCGTGGATTCGATGGCGAATAGTGGAGCTTTCGCGTAGATCTCGCTCTCAAATCACCGATTGGTCTGGTATATCCGGGTTTTGCATGGGCCATAAAAATGTGGTATGTGCTCTGAGTAAAATCTGTCTTGGGCTAATAGGGTGACCACCTTCTACTGGCTAAGTAGAGCGGCGACAGGCTCGTGAAACAGATCGCAAGGTGGCATACATCTATCATACCTTTACCCCGCTCGGTCAAACATCTGACTTCTATAGCGAGCTATCCAGCAACTTCCTCAAGCTCAACCTTCGACATTCTGCCTTTCTACACTCAAATGTCTCTCTGCGATTATAGTACCCTCCACCAGCACTTGCTGGCCAAACGTAACCGCCAGTGCCCGGTCTGTGAGCGTCTTCTCCGCACAGAGGATGGCCTTGAACAGCATCTCCTGGCGGTTCATATTGGTTCTGCTTCGAGCCGCAGTAAGAACTTTGCCTGCACCGAACCAGCTGGGTCACGGTGCGCAGATTGCAATCGATCATTTCCCCACGCTGGAGCCCTCGCCGATCATCGCGGAGTCGCTCACTCGAACCCCTGCCCCACGTGCGACATGCCGGATTTCATGGGCCACGAATCCATCAGGGCCTACAAGAGGTCTACGGGGCAAAGTTTCTGCAGAGACTGCGACGTCCGCTCCTCAGCCGCTACGGAGTTCCGCTGCTGTGACTGCGACCGAGACTTCATTGACGAGGCGTCTTTGCAACGGCACCTTGTGACCTACACCCATGCTCTCCCTCTACGTTTTTATCCAATATGCAGGGAATGCGATCGGCAGTTCAGAGATGGAAAAGCTCTCTTTCGGCATCTGGCATCGATGGCCCATAACCCGCTGGGCGATATCCGGTGTGCCGCGAGTAAGAGATGTAAGAAGCGCTTTAGTTGTCCTTCAGCACTCCTGCATCACCTTGAGAGTGGGTACTGCCCCTCCAAGATGACGAGGAAGAAATTGAACGGGGCAGTTCTGGATATGGACACGGATCGCTTGATCAGTCGCGGAGATGCCCTGACAGAAGGAGAACCGGAGATGCCCCGTTCCGAGTGCTCTTCTCCGTCGAGTACCAGGAGCATCTTGTACACGCCCGATACGAGCACAAGCGGCACATGCACCCCCGGCCAACCTACCCCGCCATCAGGGCTTTCCGGGTTGGAATCTCCTGGTACCATCATTCATGAGATCTCATGTCTCCTTTGTCCCAAGCGCAAAAACTTCCGCAGTGTTTCGGCACTCCAAATGCACCTCGCCTCACCTGCCCATTCGCTGAAGATATTTAATTGTCCCCTGTCTCTCGTGCCGTCTATCAGTCGTGCCGAAAATCCAAAAGAGAAAATAAAGTACTTTTCTACTCTCAGTGGGCTTACCCAACACCTTGAGAGTGGCGCGTGCGTAGGGGAGATAACGATCTTGAGGGAGGCGGTTGGGTATGTTGAGAGAAAACTGAGAGATATGGGGTGGAAGGAATTGGGGCTGATGAATTTTTGATATGGCTAACGGGTTTGATGCATGGTGATGGGGCTAGGGTCCGGGGCTAAGATCCTTCAGAGCGAGGCGGTCTATTCGTGAGCGCAGGAATCTGGAAGTGGGATGGGACTGACGCGGGTTTTCTTATGATTCCCTCCTTCGCTCTATTGTCTTATTAGGTTCTGGTTGCTATACCTCTTTTGTTTGGGCTTATGGTGCGTTTCGGTGTCACTGTCAGCTTGGATCTCGGGTTTAGGGTTGAAACACAAATGAATGAGTAAAGTACCGGCTCGTTGTAGGGGATATCTGTAGAGGAAGCTATGAAGGAGTGGAGAATTTCAGAAATATATGGGGGCTTAAGGTCTGATGGCTGAGTAGAGGCTTGGTGAGGGGGGGTTGTCGATGGAGCTCCGGCCCCTTCGAATAGAATGACATTGTGCTCTATCTTGCAGACGGCGATTAGGTAATCTATCGAAATGCGATAATACGCCTCCGACCTATGACCATGGAACGCCTTTTTAAGCCAATCCAGATTATAAGCTAGGCCGACAACCAGCTCGTACATACATTCAAAATGAAGTGAGGGAGTAGGTAAATCAAGAGGTTGCGGGATGTTGTAGGTTTCATCACAGAGTTCCCATGGCCTTGTCCGGGAGCTTCAACCCAAAGAAAGATCTCTGCGATATGCTCTGTGTTGGCGCAGCGACCTGATCGGCCGGTCGGCTGGGCGGAGGAAATGTGGACGGTAGTCACAGCGTGATCATAATGTGAACGGAATTTGGATTTATACCTGTAGTCGCGAATGTCTTCTTAGTTGACCTTCTCCACTACTCGGTTCTAGCCACCACCCCCCACGCTGCTTATATGCTAGCCAGAGGTCCAGTGCATTGGTCTGGGGCCAATGCCCACCCCTGCGTACATACCTCGCGAGATAGTTGGCTTGCGCTCCAAAGGCAGATATCCTGCCCTGGGGCACTCTATCCCAATAGAGTCAGAGCCCTATCTAATTTCCAGGCCGTGCGCTATGGCAAAATTGATTTAGCGTAATGGCGGTAACAAGGAATATTATAACATTATACAATGGCATTTTCTGCAATTAACTGAATCGAAAAGAGCATATAAGTAATGGTAATTTCGCAACAGATCTGTTATCTAGACACATATTGTCCCACAGATATGAGTTTTATCTTGCCGCCTCCTGGAAGCAAGTTGTCTAAGATAGCCTTCTGGTACTTCTGAATCCCGGCCAGCGACTTCTGGGCTGCCGCCCGTTGAAACTAATTACCGAACTACACACTTTTCCTGGACGCGATCTGCAGGTTTCGTCCTGGTCGGGACGAGACGTATGGTGCAGGGTCTGTTTGGATTCAAAGGCCGTCGGACAGGGTGGATGGGCTGGGGGTGGTGAACCATTCCAAAATGGACTACGGCAGTGATTGGTGACGTAATTGAGAGTAGTCCGTCGCGCTGCGGTCGGGGCAATTGGACTCCGATCTTATAGCGCGATTATGCCCAGAGTAAGAGCCTGGGATCGGGTCGGAGCCCGCGCATCCATATTCTTATAACGCGAGATTATCGCTGTGGCGAAGGAGGACTATATCGCTTCAACGACCTCAACGGCTGCCTGAGCATAATGGACTACACGGCGGGTCTTGGAATAACGTCGATTAGAATTGAATTAAATCTACCTTCTACCCTTAATCGTGCCTCCACCGTTGAACTCGCCGTGATAACACCGACAGGCTGCTTGACGTGGGTGGCCAGTGGAACGAGGCAAGCGGACGAACCAACATCCACGATGTTAAAAATTCTTCGCATACATGGGCAAAAACACTCTAACGCCGGAGCCTAGGCTATCAGCCAATCTCTACACAGCACAGCCGCAGTGGTATCGAGAAAACAAAGCGCCCAGTGATCAAATCGCATGGAATGAGCAAAAAAAAAGGCCAGCCATCAACAATAGACTGTTAGATACCCAACCCATATATCTTCTCCCAGCTTGGCAAGAGTTTCTGAAACTGACAAACGACGTGCAGATAAAACGCTCTCTGCAACAGTTTATCTTTCAAGGAATACTCATGTAGCCCCAGCCCAAAGTCGCAGTCTAGACACATTCGCACAATGCGGCCGTAGTCTGTGCCCATCTCGCCGCCCGCGCGTTGCTTTGGCAATACTAACTGGTGGGCTAGCGAGCCTTGTGGCTGGTTGGGGGTGTCGCGCAGTTGGTGGTTTTGGATGATGCGCTCTATGGAATCCTCGAATTCGAGTTCGAGGAGTATTATTCCGAGGCGGAAAAGGGTTTCGTTCTTGATCCATGGGTCATGTGGTTCGGGTTGGGTTTCCCGCCCCTTGTCCCTCGACCGTCGGAGGAGGTGGAGGTGCGGTGACTTTAGTGACTTCATGTGCCCTCCGCCCCCTGTGTTGAAAAACGAGATGCTATTGCTCATCCAAGTCGCTTGGAGCCATGGGGTAGAATGGTATTGCAGAACAGCCATCGTCAATGTTCCGGCTAGCCTCCATTTGTCCAGCTTGTTTAAATTTTGGCCGAACTGGCCCTGCGTAAGGAGATGTGAGAGAGATGTGGCTCCAGAAAAGCTAGAGTTTGTTGGGTGGTGGCGATATACAAGGTGCTTGCACTTGCTATCCGCCTGGAGGTAACCCATGCAGGCTGCTGTATGGGTTAGCTCAGGTGCAGGGTGACTTCGGAAGCGCTGGCAAAGATCGTATCCTGAACAGAGGTCCACCAAGAGCGCCTTCTCCTGGCCTTGGGCCACCCGAACAGTTGCCCCCCTGACTTCGTCTGCAAACCCTACTGTTTTGCCCCCCTTCTTCACAGGGCCCAGAGCACCTTTCCCGTATGCAGGGAATTTGCCCCCAGAAGCTTGCAAAGCCTCAACCAGTTGGTAGCCAGCTCCCTCTGGGTTGCGAATGTCTTTGGCAGAGGGATTACTCTCTTCGTTTAGAATCGATTCAATTGTCAACTCGACAGGCTTTTCTGACTCTTTATACCGCTCGACTGCCCAGCTCGTCACCGCGACGTTAAAGCAAACCTTAGGAGATGCTTCCGACCGTATCTCCCCGTCCTCTGAGCCTAGCCGTAGATTCGCCGAGTGCTCTGGGTGGTCCGGACAAGACCACAAAGTCGCCAAGGCACAACACAGACTCTCCGATGCCTTACGTGTCCTCCGTATATCATCTAGGTCCTTGTCAACGGATTCGCTGACGTATTGTGGATTGTGAAAGCCCTTAAATTGGCTCACTTGCTGAGAGAGAGCACGGAAGCTCTCGTTACAGCGGTACAACTCGTCGATCTTGACCTTGAGAGAAGACTTGCCGAATATAAATCTGAATTTCCGCCGAACGTTGTGGGCCCAGTCTTTAAAATGAACCGAATCCTTCTGCAGATGACCCGGTTTAGCAATAGTAGACGTATGGAGCATGGGGTACAGAGAATGCCATACGCTGGGTTTTGAGACGTCGCCGCCGAGGTCGGTTCGACTGTCTTTCGTTTCCTCGTATATCTGCTCTAGTATTTGAACGATAAGCTGAAGCAATGACATGATCTGCTGGTAGGAGTCTTGGACACGCTCGTTCACCCGTTCCGAGAGCTTTCGTTCTAGCGACTCATCATAGCAGAGAGCCACCCGAAGACCGTGGGATGGCTGGTGGAACATGTCATGCAAGGCTTGTGGGTCGTCAACAACATGTGACAGTAGCAGAACGCATTCATTCTGAAATATCACCCTCTGGACGGCTAGCTCTGTATTGAATTTTCCCACAACTTTCGAGTACTTGCGGTATACGAGTATCAAGTCGACAATCTTCTCGTAGTCTTCAATTGCCCGAACTATCAGTGGGATGGCCCCAAGAACGACCCCGGCGACCTCGAGCCCGGACATGTTTGCCGATGGGGGGAATCAAAACTTAGGGTGACTGGGGCTGAAAGCCATGAGAGGTTCCTTATGCCAGTCGGGATGGCCACGGGTCGGAAGGTTGGAATGGGTGTAGATGCGAAGCGGTGTGATGACTATTTGTTGGGTGCGGGGTCATCCAAGCATGCATCGCCACAAGGTGGCTGGTGGGCGGGGTAAACTTCTTATCCACCAAGACCGCTTCCCAAGTCCCATATGAGGGAAGATCGACTCTGGCGGTTTGCACTTTCTATGGGCGCATTCCATAGCCCGAGTAACTAGTCGCAAGATTGGTGGTGGACCAGATAGACCCATCTGAATCATCGAACATTTACTTCCTCAGACAGCGGAAACGCGAGTGCAATGGAAGCCGATTTATCGAGTGAGCTGGGTATAGCTGGCCAACTATTCAGGTGCTCCATCGACCTATTTTGGCTGCTCCTCCAGCAGATCACCACTCTTGAAGAGATCGACGAAAAGCAAAGACAGGCATTGCAAAACGAGTTTGGAAAGCTCTACTTCTGGGGAGAGGGATTTAGCCCTGCAGAAGGGCAGTTGGACGAGATCCTACGGCTCTCTACTAGTCTTAGGAAGCGCACCATCCTATTGCTGAGTGAAGTTGGGGAGGTGCTTTGCTCTCGCGAATCAGGTATATTCCTCGCCGCCACAGACTGAGCAGCACTAACGTCTTGTCAAAGGGCTCTCTCGATTAGTAGACCCTAGTTGCAGTGACGCTAAGCTTCAAGCGCAATGCAGATACCTTGCTTCCCTAATTGAGAGAGTTCGACCCTACGCCAACGATGATGATTCGGACAGCGGAAGTGGCATATCGCTCGACACGGACCTCGGAGATCCGCTTGAAGTCATCATTGGGGATCTGAGGACCTATATCAGATGCCTAGCTAATCTAACTCTTACTTTGGAACACCCCGCCCCAGACCCTGATGATCCAGAAACAGAACCAGTTCCTGCGGCGAGTTTCAAAGTCCCAGGGCCCGCACTCGTATGGTGCAGAAGAATCATCGACAAGTACCCATGCATTGACACTTGGCTTGCCGAACGGCTAGGTGAGGCCAACTGGCGCCGCTTCGAAAGAATGAACAAAAAACTTGCAGAAGCTGGAGATGAAAAGCCCCTGGAAGAGGAGGGTAATAGTGGGGGAAGCTCTACAATACCGCCTCTAGCCGCATCTGCTGCCTCAAAGGGTACCCTATCCAGCTTTGCTGGTGACTCTGTATTTGACGTTATGTCCAGCACTCAGGATTCCACTCTTGCGACAACAATAACCGCGAAATCCTCTCCGGAATATTGCTTCCGAGCAGCTCCGCAAAGTAGATTATGGGATACCGCTTCACAAGCAACTTGGACATCAATGCTTTCGGACACAGGAGGGAAGGACCAACTACGCGTTCCTGCTCCACCTACAGAAGCACTCAATGGGGGCGCGTTTCGATGTACCGTCTGCGGAGATAAGTTGGGAGGTATCAAGAACCGGGTTGCCTGGAAGTGAGTAATTTCCTCGTTAACGATACTACATTCAATGACTGAACCTCTTCAGGAGGCACGTTTTTGCAGATCTCCAGCCATATATCTGCACATTTGCCGATTGCAAATTGGGCCTAACATCGTTTTCGACCCGAAAGACATGGGCGGACCACGAGTTCAGTCAGCACCGTATCCAAAGGACTTGGACTTGTCCAGAATGTTCAGCAAGATTTAACGAAAGAGAGGGGTTCCGTTACCACATCAATACCTCACATAAAGACTACACTGAGAAAGAGAAAAGACTCGCTCTTGATATACCAGAGAGTGAAAGGACCAGACCGCTAGGGAACCCAACCTGCCCTTTCTGCGCCACCACCTTTGACTCTACATCTGGGCGGTTTGAGCTGCACGTTGGAAAACACATGGAGGAGATTGCACTCGCAGTGATTCCACGCGATCTTGATACAGGTGATGATGGCTATACGTCTTCAGTAGAAAGCACTGACCCGTTTCCACCCGAGTCTGAGGCAAGACCAAGAAGCAGTTTGGAGGATAAACGCGATGACCACACGCCCCAAATGGGAGAGCCGGGGTCGCCCCAGGCCAAGACAACATTTGCAAGCGAAGGTAATAAAGAAGTGGGGAGGGAGGGGCTCGATATGAGCCGCTGGACATCATGGAAGACAACTATGGTAGACCCACCGAAGCAACGGAAGATCGCCCTTGTGGGAAGTCGGGGCTGTGGTGAGTAGACAGCAAGTGAGCTAGCAGGCGCCTAGAATTCTAGTCTGCTCAGGAAAGATTTAAGCTAATAACCAATAGACAAGAGCTCCCTCACTGTTCAATTCGTAGAAGGCCATTTTGTCGAGTCTTACTATCCGACAATAGAAAACACGTTCTCCCGCATTATTACCTACAAGGGCCAAAAGTATCCGACTGAAATCGTGGACACAGCGGGTCAGGTTTGCAGTCACCTCAGCTTAGCTCTTATCCCAGGAGCCGTTTACGCTAAGCAATCAATATTACATAGGATGAATACAGTATACTTAATTCGAGGCATTTCCTCGGGATTCATGGGTTCATGATCGTATACTCTGTCACGTCTAGACAATCATTCGAGATAGCCCGGACAATCCGCGAAAAAATATTAAACCACCTCGTCAGTATAGCCGCAGTATCAGAGCCTAGGAACAGAGTTGTAACTAAATAGTACGTACATGCCAGGGTACTGATTGGTTTCCCATGGTCATCGTCGGCACCCATTCCGAGGCACCACCAGAGAAACGGCAAGTGCATCCCGAAGAAGGCAAACAACTAGCAGCAGAATCTGAGAGTTCCTGGACGGAAGCGAGTGCGAGGTTCAACGAAAATGTCACACTGGCATTTGAGATGATGATCGCGGAAATAGAGAAGAGACGAGACAATGGCCTGCAGGAAGAAAAGAGGAAGTGCTGTGTCATGTAGATGATTTACGTTGACCAAGAACGCAACATAGCTCAAGCTGTCCAGGTTCGAATTCCAGCGAAGGATGCAGCTCAGGCAAGATTTAACTCAATTGTCTATCATACAGATGCGGTCACCGCGCGGCGAGCGAGGATGGCCTGCCCGTTCCACCAAATCCGAAGACACGACCCCAGTGAAGATATGGACAAAGCCTAAGAGCCCGGGGTTAAATCCATTTAGCAGCCAAGGTCTGTGGGGCCCCCGTGGGCCTCTGCTACCGCAACGCTATCGGCCTAATGGGGAGCGTTAGAAGTCGTTGCAAGACCTCACATTCCACAATATAAAAACAACCACGCGGAACCTGCAGTGGAAAATATATCCAGAATCGCACACGGCATACCTCGAAGCTTCTAACGGGTGAAGAAGATATTAAAGATTGCGTAGAACAGACGGATTGACTATGTCCAGCGATAGATCCGTGTGAGCAGGAGGAGGTCAGAGAAAATTTTTCGTTGGGCGCGAGGGTGCGAATAGTGGCTAGTTTTAATTGGCTTACCCTTATTCCGGGGAGATGGTAGGGACACACCCCCACGGCCACACCCCCCCCACTTCTGCTCGGCCACATCCCCCCAAAATAATCAGCGGGTGTAGCTACTTAATTCCCAAGCTACTTGAACTCTCCAGCCCGAAAACCCTAAACGTAGTCACAGTGCATAGTTAGCGTTCTTGGCGCTAAAAGAAAAGATCAAACTGCGGCATACCCACGTCTGCCTCACCCAGCTGGTGCCGCTTTAAACGGTGAGCTGGGTGAGCCTGGGTGAGCCGGGGTGATGCTCACCCTGAGCTTGCATGCGAGCACATCCCAACATTTCATCCTCTAAACATAGCCCAGAGAGTTTGAGCGGAAATGAACCTGGTTCCGGACATAAAGGGCGACAGGTCCCCTTCCTGCCGCAGTCCACAGTCGGCCTCAGCAATCGATACTGACCACGCCATGCATGCCCATCCTACCTTTGCGCTCTACTGTTTTCCGGCTCAAACCCCTCCCAAGTCCGCTTTATTATGGGCAGAAAGGTACCTACAGGAAAGGACCTACTAAAAAAGGCCGCAGCTAGAGGTTATCAACATGATGCCCACCGAGAGAAGGATGTTGTGAATGATATACCCAGATATGTTCAGAAAACTCTGAGAGATCAAAATTGGGCACTGAACCATTATGTGAAGTAAGTGTCACTAAAGTATGATATTTTGAAAGTACTTTACTTATCTATTAGTGTAGGTGGATGGAAGGTATAGAAGAGAGAGAAGGAGAGAAGAGCAATGCAGAAAGAGATGATGAGATAGTAGGAATAAGCAGTATTAGTACAGCATCTTGCCTCCAGAAAGGATCGCCTTGTCCAGACCTAGTCACTACCAAAGACTTCCTCCGTTTTCATATCGCCCTTAGTCGAGGAAGAATCAGGAAGCAGACAACAGTGGACTCAGTAAATAGGTTTGCCGAATGGTTCTTTGCGGGCTTTACTCAAGTCACAAAGACGGTCATCAGTAAGGATTATAGGAGTGCAATTGATGAAGTGAGGCCCTCTGGTTCTTCTATTAGATTGCTCTAACAGTAGTATTTCTCTAGTGGATAAGAACCATTCTAACTAAGGAACGCCTTGTGATTAATGCAAGGAAACCAAAACATTTGTTTAATATATGTAAAGGTCGCTCATATGGCAAACGTCAGATGGCTGAGGGCCGCAGGCGGTCCGCCGGCGGCACGTGACCGACAT
>JAJDFF020000479.1:0-20390 GCA_021527025.2 Geoglossum cookeanum | reverse complement strand
GTCTTCTTCATCCGGGGCATCCGCTACGGCCGTGTTCAGCAGCTCCAACATCGGACGCAGCCGGAGGTCCGGCATTGCGGCGATCGATTGTAGAACGAAATCCAGTGGATCGAAGTTTTCCCACCATTCTAACAGATTCGCTTCTTCCGGATGGTAAGTGGCCCAGTGCTTCAGGATGGTCTCGGGCGCGAGCGGATCTTTCCGCAGCGCCAGACCTCTGAGAGCTTCACCGAAGATTTCAGAATCGGAGTCGGCGAGAGCTTCGCGCAGTGCCTGGCGGATCTCCGGGGTATCTTCCTGGCATAGACTGCCCAAGCCAAAGGCAGCCCAGTCGCGAACGTCCCGGTCCGGGTCGCGCATCAGCTTTAGCAAGCTGGCCACGGCGCGGGGCTCTTCCGTCAGCTTGCTCAGGGCGTAGGTGAGATTGTAGCGGATCTCCTCATTGGGATGTTCCTCAAACGGAATCAGATAAGGAACGGCACGTGGATCGCTTCGCCAACCGAGTGCCCAGATTGTCTCTTCCAGCACTCGCTCATCAGGATCCGCGAGCATCGGGATCAGCACATCGAGCGATTCGCTGACGAAAACCGGAGCGTAGGTGCCGAGATCTCTCAGCAGAGAGGCGCCGGTGCAGCGGTCGAGCGGGTCCTTGCTCCGGCAGTATTCCTTCCCGATCCGGAACTCTTCCTCGCCGCCGCGTTTGTAGAACTCCATGGAGGCGGAGTCTTCGTCATCGGCATCCGGGATCTCGATCAGCCGCCGGCATTCCTCTGCCAATTCGCGGCTGGTGTGGCCTGTCCATCGGGAAGGATTCATCGTGGAGGCAGACATGCCAGAGCCTGGCAGATTGCCCCGTCCGGGCCAAGCGAGGACACCGGTCCCTCACTTGCTCTCCATTCCAAACGCGATCAGGTTTCCGTCCGGGTCGGCGACCACGAAGTCCCGCATACGGTACTCGTAGTCCTTTGGCGGGTTCATTGGCACCGCACCCTTCGCAACGATCTCCGCATGGTAGTCATCGACCTCATCGCAGAAAAGGTAGATCGACCCGCTGCCGGGCGGCTTCGAGTTCGGGTTGCCGGCCTGGGAAAGATGCAGCAGCACGGGACCCATCTTCAGGCCCACATAGTTGCCAAAACGGAAGTCCTCCTCGAACCGCAGCACCCCGGTGTAAAAGCGCAGCGCGTCATCCAGATGACTGACGGTGAAGGTCGTCGCGGAGCAGTAGGTTTTCATCGGGTTCCGTAACCAAGCGATCTGTCTGGCCAGCGTCAATCCCCGCCGGAGGCCATCCGGATCCGAAGATCCCTGCGTTCAGTCCAGCTCCGTGAGCCTTCCGCTGAGTTTGTCATAAAAAGACGGAAATCCCTATCCATCAGGGCTTTTTGGGTGGTTGTCGTGCAACTGCCCTTATTGACGAAACGATTCCTGATCCCTAGCGTTTGGTTTGTTACCTGAAATCGACCCCAAGTATAAACTTTCGAACGGAGGCCCCAAGCACCGTTCGAAAAACCCCCGATTCCAATCGAACCCATGAAAATGCATACCTCCCGCGCATTGGCTGCTGCATGCCTGCTGATGCTCGCGCAGTCCGCCTCCGCCACGGTTATCTTCACGGATAACTTCACCGTCACTTCCAATTCCCAGGATGTGAATCAGGAGCTCTCCGGCCGCATCGGCGGCACCGCCGCTCCCGGCTTCATAACCTCCGGCGTCGCCTACACCTACGGCGCTCCCCACCACCAGGTCGGGAACACCACCACCGATGTCGGCCAGCCCGGCGGAGCGGCGAACAGCAACTTCCTGCTGCTCGCCTTTGACGGCTACGCCCGCAGCGTCGTGGACCTGCCGACCGTTGCCTCGACGCTGCCGCTGGTCATCAGCTTCGACATGTACATGTCGAAGAGCCCCGGCGGCGGTGACGATACCAAATGGGGTGCCTTTTCGCTGAGAAACTCGACCAATGATGGCTTCCCGATCGCTGGAAATGGCGAGTTCGGCATGCTGCGCCGCGGCAATGGCGGGGTCCAGTTCTTCCAGGGCGGCAGCAGCCTGCCCCTGGGAGTGGACACTCCCGGCTACGCGACCGCCGACCATTGGGAGTTCACCTTCAGCGACACGGCCGGCACCGGCTCCGCCTTCAATGGCAACGGCTCGGTGGTGACCTATGTGAATGGTGCCACCACCGGCACCGTCACCCTGAGCCAGTTGAACTCCTCCGACTTGGAGGCCACCTTCCGTAGCTATAACAATCGCTTCGTCGGGATCGACAACCTGTCGATCGCGACGGTTCCGGAACCCGGCGTGGCACTGCTGTCGGCCAGCCTCGGCCTGCTGACTCTGCGCCGCCGCCGCTCGCACTGAGCCTGAGTCATTGCTCCACGATTGAAAATTCAGGGCCGCCGGGGAGGAATCCCCGCGGCCTTCTTTCTTCCCTTGGGGTTCGTGTGGCCGCCTCAGGATTCCCCGGCCAGGGTCTGCGCCAGCAGGTCGCGCAGCTCGTGCAGGCGGGTGGCCAGGCGCAGGCTTTCCTTGGCGGGGCTCCCCGCCTTTCCGACCCCGGCGGACCACTCCCGCTGCTGTTTCTGAATCTCCTCGAACCGGTCGGGGATCATGTGTCCCTCGAGGCTGGCATAGACCGCGTTCATCTGCCGGTCCATCCGCGCCTGCCACTGTGCGGCGGTTTCCTGCGGCAGATCGCCATGGGCTTCGTAAAAGAGATCCAGCTCGTCGTCGCGGCTGATCGCCTTCGCCGCGGACGAGAGCCATTCGCCTTTCTTCAGATCGTAGCGCCCGCTGAAAACAGCACAGCGCGTCTTCACTCCCTCCGCCGCCTTCGGGTCGGCATTGCCGGTCGCATGGAAATGCAGCACCTCGCCCGAACTGTCCGCGCCCAGCCAATAGTGCAGTGGCGTGACCTCGGATTTCAGCAGCGGGCTCATCGCCTCCGTCAGATGCCCGCCGAGTTCGGTCACGGTCCACTGGCCACCCGAAAGGCGCAGCAGGATCAGCTCGGTAAAGCCCTGCCCGCCCCCGTAGTTCGCCACGCACCAGGTCCCGTCATCCGCCCAGTCCACGGTGATCGCGCGCGGTCCGGCCTCCGGATCGACGGTCACTCCGGGGATCCCGGCCAGCACCTTGTGCTGCTTCACATCGACCAGGTAGTTGAGCTGTCGCGATCCGGCATCCTTGCTGCGGTTCACGGCGATACCCAGCCGCCCGTCCGGTGAGACGGTGGCCTTTTCCACTTCGTAGCCTTCCGGCCATCCGACTTCCGGCACGGCGTCTCCAGTCGCCTGGACCAGGGTGGTGGCCAGCAGGTCGCGGAGTTCGTGCAGACGGATCGCCAGCCGGACGTTTTCCTTAGCCGGGCTGCCAGCCTTGCCGCTCCCCGCTACCCATTCGCGCTGGGCGGCCTTCAGTTCCTCGAAGCGCGCCACCGGCATCAGCTCCTTCAGCCGCTGGTAAATCCCATTGAGTTGGTTGTCCATTTCCGCCCGCCACTGCTCGGCGGGTTGTCCGGCCCGTCCCCCATATTCCAGAAGATCGTCATCTTCGTGCGAGATCTTCCGCGCCTTCGCCGATAGCCACTTGCCCTGCAGCATGTCATAGCGGCCTTCAAAAACCCCGGCGTTGATCTGCGGTTTTTCTTCAGCCTTCGGGTTGTCGTCCCCGGAGCTGAAAACATGCACCACCGTGTCATTGCTGTCGGCACCCAGCCACGGCTGGGAGTCGATGGATACGGCCGCGGAAATCACCTCGCCCACCTTTTTGGCCAGGTCGAAGCAGCTCCATTTGCCATCCGTCAGGCGGAACAGCAGCAGCTTCCCGTTTCCGAAACGAAAATCATAGTAGGCCACTCCCCACTTGAGACTGTCCGACCACTCGGCCTTCAGGGACTGGTGGTTGGCCCCTTCGAAGTAATCGACGTCTTCGATCTTCAGCAGCACCTGGTGCGTTTTGGGATCGACCAGATAGTTGGTATGCTCTTCTTCGGCGATCCGGTCGTGACCCGCGTCACTGGCTTTCGGATCCGGCTCGTCCCGTCCGGGGGCCGCGATCCCCAGCCGGCCGTCCGGTGAGACGGTCGTGTCGATCACCACATAGCCTCTGGGGCACTCTTTGGCCGATGCGATTCCGCCGCTGGCCATCACCGACAGCAGCACCGCCGCCAGAACCCGTCCCGCAGGAAAAGAGATCATCTTGCCCGCAGCCTATCTTTCCCGCACGCCGATCCGCAAGCCGGGCCATGGAATTCCGTCCCCTTCAAACGCAGAAATTTCCTCCTCGCAGCACTTTTCCCGTCTCTTTTCGCCATCGGCGGCGGCTATTGATCGAACGATGCCGCCCACCGACCAGGACCTGCTCGACCGCTACCTGTCATCCCATGACGAGGCCGCCTTCAGGCTACTGGTGGAGCGGCATCTGCCCCTGGTCCATGGCGTCGCCCGCCGGGTCACGGGAAACGAGGAAATGGCGAGCGATGTCAGCCAGCGCACCCTTATCCGCCTGGCGGAGCGCGCCGCGCTGGTCCCCCGGCACGCCAGTCTCGCCGCCTGGCTGCACCGCATCGCCCGGGATCTCGCGGTCGATCTGATCCGCTCGGAAGACCGCCGTAAAAAGCGCGAGGCAGCCGCCCTCCTCAATCCCTCTGCCACAGCCATGGATGAAGTCCCCGAACCTGCCTGGTCCGCGCTGGCTCCGCTCATCGATGAAATGGTCGCCCATCTCCCCGCTGCGGATCGCGATCTGGTGCTGCTGCGCTTCTATCAGAATGAGCCCCACGCCGCCATTGCCCGCCGCCTCGGCGTGACGGAGCAGGCCGCCCGCAAGCGCTCGCTGCGCGCCCTGGAAAAGCTTCGCGTGCTGCTGGGCAAGCGGGGAATCGTCACCACGGCCTGCGCCCTGTGGACCCTGCTCCCGGCCCACGCCGCCACCCCGGTTCCCCCGGCGCTCATGACCTCCGTGCTCAGCGGGGTCCAGGGGGTGGTGCCCCATTTACCCGGCGGCCTTCAGATCGCCCTCCATGCCATGAACTCCACCCAGAAATCCCTGGTCGCCGGAGCGGCCGTCGTCTTCCTGCTGTCCGCGGCCTATTCACTGCGGCCGGGGGAGGCTGCCGCCGTCGCGGGACACGCAGCGCCCTCCGGTTCCATGCCCCAGGAGGTGGCCGGCCCCCCTCCGCGCGCCCGCAACGAACGGCAGCTCCCCGCCGATGCCGCGGGCCGCCTAGAGCGCCTGCGGCAGATCCTCGCCCTCCCCAGCCATGTCAACAGGACCCGGGAGATGATCGCCTTTCTCGATCTGCTTTCGCCCGCCCAATTCGAGGAAACCGCGGAACACTTCCAGCAGCTCGATGCGCTCAACTCCGACATGATGATCGTCTTCGGACCCTCCTGGGCGAAGCTCGATCCTCTGAATGCGGCAGAGTGGTCGTCGCAGCGAAAGGGCATGCTGTGGAGCCACATCCTGGCCAGTTGGGGTGCTGCTGAACCCCAGGTCGCCATCGCCTGGGTGGCGAAGCGCTTTCCGGATGCTGCTTCGGGCACCGGCACCGGCGATCCGAATGATGCCAATCCGATGGCGCAGGTCCTCTGCGGTGCAGTCTCCAGCGATCCCGCCGCCGTCGCGGATTTCCTGGCGAACGTCACCGCACCGCGCGCCGTGACTGAATTCGTGGCGAGATTGGCCGGAGCAATGGAAGGCGGAACTCCCGGCGGCAGTGAGGCGCTTCTGAAAGCGATGCCCCCGGGCCCGGTCCGTAGTGAGTTGGTCTCCCGGTGCCTGGTCTATATGATCTGCAATCACCAGGGCGGCCGGGCTCTGGATCTCCTGGTGACGGATGAAGGTGCCGTGAAGTTCACCCCGCTGGACCAGTTTTTCGGCCAGTGGAGCATGAATGACGCTCCCGGCCTGAAAGCTCATCTGGAGAAAATGCCGGACGGGCCGCTTCAGCAGCAGGCCGTCATCGCCTTCTGCCAGGGCGCTCACAATGCCCAGGTTGTTGAAGCCTTCGAACTCATGCGCCGCTATCCGGTAGCGGCCACCGACGTCAACATCGCGAAGATCGCGGACTACTGCCCGATCGAGCACTCGGCCCTGGCGCTGGATCAGATCATCCAGATGCACACCGAGTCTGCCCGGGACGAAATAATGACCCGCCGCCTGACTTGGTGGAAAGCGCGCGATGCGGATGCTGCAGCCCGTTGGATGGACGCGCACGATCTTCCAGCCGCTGTGAAGGAAGCCGTGGAAAACGCCCCGGCCAAGCCATGAAACCCGCCGCCTTCACCCCACTGGTCATCCTGACCTTGCTGCTGGCGTCCACCCTGTGCGTGGGAATCCGGCATCTTTCCGACGAGCGCCAGCGCACTGCGGCCGTCACCGCGAACCGGCGGGGAAGTACGATACACGTCGTCGATACCACCTTCCGTCCGGGCCGCCAGCTTGAGAAATCCGGCGAGTCTCCCGCCCAGACCCTGGAAATGCGACTGCGAGTGATCATGGCGATCGCCAACCCGGCCGACCGCCGGCGGGCTCTTCTGAGCCTGATGGATGGCTTCGGCCCGCAGGACTGGCCCGTGGCCGCAGCGGCGCTCAGACCGGCGAATGCCAGTGGTGAGGCCCTCGAGTTTCAGTTTCTGCTGGAGGCATGGGCTGAGGCCGATCCTTTGGCCGCCATCGCATGGGCCGCGACCCCGGCTCCGGGCTCCGTTGGAGAGAATACCCGTGAGGCGGAGGCCGCAGTCTTCCGCGCATGGATGGCGAAGGATCGCGATGCTGCCTATGCTTACCTGACTCACGATTCATGCAGCCCGATGAGCCGCTCGAATCTCAATCTCGTCGCGGTGCGCTCGCTCAGGGAAGATCTGCCGGGTCTGGGGAAATTCCTCGAACGGATCCCGGAAGGAGGACGTGCCTATCTGCTTGAGCAGGGGAGGGCTGACGTTTCGAGCGTCCCCGCGGAAGATCTGAAGCGCTGGATTGACTCCCTCAGTCCGGGATTGCGAAAGGACGTTCTCATCTATGCCGTCCGGTTGGGACTGGATAAGGCGGAGCAAAAGCGAATCCTGTTGGACAGCTACCCTGACGATCTCGGGCCGGAGTATCAGGGCGGCCTCTATCAAGCCTGGGCAAAGGAGGATCCAGCAGCGGCGCTGGCTTCTTTGGAAACGCTCCCCGCCGGCCCGGCCCATGCGGCGGCGGTGCAGGGTGCCGGCATGGGACTGGCGTGGATCCGTCGTTTTCCGGACGCTCTGGCCTTGGCGCGTCGTTTCCCGGACGAAATCGAGGATTCCTATTACAATGAGATTCTCCTCCAGGCGAAGCCGGAGGAACGCCTGCTGGCCGTGGAGGCAACCTCCGGGGTGAAGGAGGAAAGCGACCGTTTCCGTGAACTCCACACCCAGCTCATGTTCTGGTTCAGCGAGGACCCTGCCGCCGCCCGCGAGTGGCTCCGCACCCACGAGGTCCCGGAACTGCTGCGTCAGGAATACGGGGAGAAATGAAACACTCCTAAGCAGGGTCAGTGCACTTTTTTGCCGACCTGGGAGAGTCGCTATGCAAGTCTGCCGGCGTATCTCTCAGGCATGAACTCCGTCCAGAAAGTGACTGTTTCGATGGCCGCCATCGTCTTTCTTGCTTCGGCAGGGTATTCGCTGCGACCCGCCGGATCCGGGGCCGCAACCGGCGGTGTCGACGGATTATCCGCAGGACCGGAAGAGATCTCCGGATCTTCCCCACACCATCGGGTCGGACATCGGCGTCCGGTTGATGCTGCAGGCCGTCTGGAACGGATGACGGAAATCATGGCGATTCCCGGTCATCTGGCGCGCACTCGTGAGTTGCTGGATTTTCTCGATCAACTGGCACCTGGCGATTTCGCAGAGATCGCGGGTCGTCTCAGAGAGAAGGGTGAGTTTGCGGATGTCGATCTCTCGGCCATGATCGGCTCCAGCTGGGCCAGACTCGATCCGCAGGCTGCCGCGAACTGGGCCTGGGCCGGCACTGACAATTTACGCGGAGCGGTGCTGCAGGCCTGGGGTGCGGCCAATCCTCAGGAAGCCGTCGCCTGGGTGACCGGAAAATTGCCGGAGTTCTTCGACGACTCCCCATCTGCCGGTAATCCCACGCCGCTGGCGGAGATTCTCGGCGGAGCCGCGCTTAGTGATCCGTCGATCCTGGAGCCGGTGTTAAGCCGGATGAAGAGTGGTCAGGCATCCATCCTCTATGAAATCGCTCTGCGCCTTGAGGGGCATAGACCGGGAGGAGTTGACCCTCTGCTGGCCGCCATGACCCCGGGCCCGGTTCGCACGCAACTGATCGTCCAGAGCGCGCGTTACATGACCCTCGGCGACAGGGGGCTTCGTGCGGTCGAGCTTTTGCAGCAGGACGAGAAAGCCCGGGAGCGGCTGCCTCTGAAGAACTTTTTCGACCGGTGGGGCAGGGAGTCGCCCTCGGGACTCCGGCTGGCCCTCGATCAAATGCCGGACGACCCCGCCCGGAATCTCGCCGTGGCCAGTGCCTGCCGGAGCGCCTCCACGAACGACGTGATGGATGCCTTTGATCTCTTGCGGCGCTATCCCGGAGCGTCGGATGACCATCTGGTTGCGGAAATCGCCGACCAGTCGCCGTTGGAGCACGCCGCCCTGGCGATGGGGCAGGTTCTTCAGATGAGCGATCCCACGCTGCGTGACGAGGTCCTGGTCCGTCGCCTGGGCTGGTGGCGGAGTCAGTCTCCAGCCGAAGCCGGGAAATGGATGGAGTCCCACACCCTGTCCCCTGCGGTGAGAGCCGCCGTGCTGAGCTCACCTTCCGCTGCTCCATGAAGTCCTCCAGCACCACGATCTGGGCGACCGGTTTGCTCCTTCTTGCCTCGGTCCTGTGCATTGGCTTGAGGGAGACTCTGGATGCCCGTCAGGCGGAAAAGAAGTCCTCGTCTCGCGTGAACCGGGAGCACCCAGAGGTATCCGTGCAGGGCGAAAGGCGACCGGCCGGTCGCACCGGGGAGGCGGACCGCCATTCCGCGGCCACGTTGGAAAAACAGCTCCTTTCCATGACCCGGATCGCCAATCCCGCCGAGCGCCGGCACCGCTTGCTGGATCTCATGGATGGGTTCGGCCCGCGAGACTGGCCCGTGGCTCTGGCGGGATTTCGTTCGATCGGCGTCAGTCCCAATGATTTGGGCTTCCGGACGATGCTGGAGGGGTGGGCGGAGGCAGATCCCGGGGCGGCGATGTTCTGGTCGCAGGATGTCTTTGGCACCGGAAAGGACCCGCAGCTCGCCAGGGTCGCGGATGAAGTGATCTTCGCGGCCTGGCTGCTCAAGGACCGGCAATCCGCCATCGACTACCTGCTGGGACCTGCCGGGGAGATCGGGCGCCGGGAAGCGCTGGCGACGGGTGTTGTCAGATCCTTCGGCGCGGATCTCACCGGGCTGGCCCGGTTTCTCAATCAAGTGCCAGAAGGCATTCGGCCCTCGGTGATTGATAAAACTGGCGGGGATTTTCCTGTGATCGCGCCCGAATTGCGGAGGGACTGGATCGCATCCCTCAGTCCGGATCTTCAGAAGAGCGTCCTGCCCCAGATCCTGAAAACGATCGCGGACCCCGGCGGGCAGTTGGCTCTGCTCCAAGAGTATCCCACCGGGCTGGGGCCGGAGTATCGACGCGGCATCTACACCCGTTGGGTGAAAAACGATGCTGCCGCCGCACTGGCCTCGCTGGCGGAGCTGCCTCCCGGCCCGGGTCATGCCGCCGCCGTGGCGGGCACCGGCATCGGCTTGGCGAATGCAGGACGTTTTCCGGAGGCGGCGGCCCTGGGTCGCACCTGGCCGGACGAGGTCAGCGATTCGTTTTACAGTGAGATCCTCCAACAGGTCCCAGCCAAAGACCGCGAAGCAGCGGTGAATGTTGCCACCGGGATAAAGGATGAGGCGAATCGCTCCCGCGAACTCTCTTCCCAGCTCATGTACTGGAACATGGAAGATCCCTCCGCAGCGAAAGCCTGGATGAAAACCCACGAGGTCCCGGAGCCACTGCGGCGGAAGCTCGCAGATCAGTAGCCATCCCGGAAAAAATCGACCTGCGCCTTTTTTCCCGTCCCATTTGTCCGGCCGCTGCGGCTATGGGTCGTAACATGCCTCCTTCCGACCAGGATCTGCTCGACCGCTATGTCGCTTCCCGCGACGAAGCCGCCTTCAGGCTGCTGGTGGAGCGGCATCTGCCCTTGGTCCACGGCGTGGCCCGGCGGGTGACGGAGAATGAGGAAATGGCGCGCGATGTCAGCCAGCGCACCCTCATCCGCCTGGCGGAGCGCGCCGCGCTGGTACCGCGGGGTGCCAGCCTTCCGGCCTGGCTGCATCGCATCGCCCGGCACCTGGCCGTCGACCTCATTCGCGCGGAAGACGGTCGCAAGCGTCGCGAAGCCGCTGCCCTGCTGAACTCCACCACCATCATGGATGAAATGCCCGAACCCGCCTGGTCTGTGCTCGCACCATTGATCGATGAAGTGGTCGGCCATCTTTCCGCCGCGGACCGCGATGTGGTGCTGCTCCGCTTCTATCAGAATCAGCCCCACGCCGCGATCGCCCGCCGCCTCGGCCTCAGTGAGGAGGCTGCCCGCAAGCGCTGCCTGCGCGCCCTGGAAAAACTTCGCGTGCTGCTCGGCAAGCGGGGGATCGTCACGACGGCCTCGGCTCTCTGGACCCTGCTTCCGGCCCACGCCGCCACCCCGGTTCCCCCGGCGCTCATGACATCGGTGCTCAGCGGGGTCCAGGGGGTGGCACCCCATTTACCCGGCGGCCTGCAGGTCGCCCTCCATGCCATGAACTCCACCCAGAAATCCCTGATCGCCGGTGCCGCCGTGCTGTTCCTCGCCTCATTTGGCTATGCGGTGAGGCCGGTGGCGGCGGTTTCTCCGCTTCCGCCAGCCACTTTCGCGTCGGTCCACGCCGCTGCCGATCCGCTCATGATTCGCACGACCCGGACCGGACGCGCGGCTCCTGCCACGCCGGAGGAAAGGCTGGCGCGGCTGAAGGAAATCCTGGCCATGCCCGGCGTGGCGGAGCGCCGCCGTGAAATGATCGCCTTTGCCGGCACCCTGCCGCTGACTGCCTTTCCGGAGGTCGATGGCTACTTCACCCAGCTCGATCCCCGCCAGCAGGACTACAATGCCGAGCTGGAATTGCTGCTGCTGACCTGGACGAAAGTCGATGGACCGGGCGCCCTGCGCAGCTTCGAGGCGATGGGTGACAAGGCCGCCCATCCGCGCCTGTTCTTCCAGTCGCTCGCAGTCAGCGATCCGGGCACCGCGCTGAAATGGGCGGGCAGCGACCAGGAGCGCCTTGACTGGGTCCTTCCGGGCGTGGCCAGCATCGACCTTGGGGAGGCGCTGCGGATCGTGCGTTCTCTGCCGGATGACCCGCGGGCTCAACTGCTGAGCAGCATCTGTTTCGAAGCAAACCGCCAGCCCGGCATGCTTCGCCGGATTCTGGAGGAGTTGCCACCGGGCGAAGCTCGCTCGAATCTCATCGCCCGCACCGTCGGCACCTTCATGGCGGCTGATCCCGTCTATGTCTTCGATCTGCTGTTCAGCGATCCCGCGGCCCTCGCTCGCAGCAATGCCGGCCGGATGATCGACCAACTGGCGAAAGTCGATCTGGCCGCCGCTTCTACTGCCATCGACCGTTTTCCGACCGGTCCTTCCAGACAGGAAGCCATGACAAACCTGGTGCGCTACGTCATGGCAACCTGGCCGGAGAAGGCTGAGGACCTGCTGCGTCAGCACCCGGCCGCCGTTTCTCCTGACGCCGTCAGCCAGCTCATGCTTAGCCGGCTCGGCCGCGATCCGGAAGCGGCTTTCGCAAAGCTCCAGCTCCTGTCCGATGAGGAAATGCGCAACCAGACCCTGCTCGGCGTCCTTTCCTTCTGGCTGAGATCGAACCTCAAGGAGCAGGCCCGCTCCTGGATCGACAGTCACGAAATCCCCGGGAAGATTCGTTCCCAACTACCGAAGCCGGACGATCTCCCTGACGAAAACTCCACCCTATGGATACCGGGAAAATAACCTTCGTCGTCCTCGCCACTCTGCTCCCGGCCTCGCTGCTGTGCCTCGCGCTGAGATACGCTTCGGACCAGCGCCGGTCAGACGCGTTCGCAGTGGCTGCTGCGCAAACCCGCGCCCCGGCCCGTCCGGGCGTGGCAGCTCACTCCACGCTGCCCCGGTCCGATCTGCGCGACCAGCCTCTGCCGGGCTCCCGCGACCAGGTCCGGGCGGAGCTGCGCCATCGCCTCGGCGAGATCTGCGCCCAGGGAAATGCCGTGGACCGGACCTCTGCCCTGCTCGCGCTGACCGACCGGCTGAATCCGGCGGATTTCCCCGACCTGTTGGCCGCCTTGCTGGAGCTGGGGATTCAGAGCTACGGCGATGACCAACGCCTGCTGATTTCCGTATGGGCGGAGTTCGATCCCGGCGCGGCTCTTGCCTGGGAAAAGCTTCAGCCCGAAGGCGGCCGCGAGTCGGTGGTGCTGGGAGTCTGGTCGCAGCGCGATCCCGCCGGCGCACTGGAGTGGTTGCAGGGCCATCAAAGCAGACCGGAAGAGAATTTGGACTCGATGGGGAATCTGCTCAAAAAATGGGCCGCCAGAGACCCTCTCGCCGCCTTGGATTGGCTGAATTCCCACCCGGAGGCGGATACGAAGCATCAGTTGCTCCAGTTGGCTCTCAGCGGGGTGTCGGGCAGGGATCTGGATCGGATCAGCGAAAGACTGCCGCTTCTGCCGGAGGATATTCGCAAATATCTGCCCGA
This sequence comes from Geoglossum cookeanum, assembly GCA_021527025.2. Lineage (NCBI taxonomy): Eukaryota > Fungi > Ascomycota > Geoglossomycetes > Geoglossales > Geoglossaceae > Geoglossum > Geoglossum cookeanum. The sequence continues at coordinate 7,582 of JAJDFF020000479.1, read as the reverse complement.
GATCCTCTCCCCGGCGTTGGTCGGCGCAACGCCACAGCAGCGCGAACTCTACTTGCAATCGCTGTCCGCCGAGCAGCGGACGACCGCAGTTGCCGCGCTGATCAATGCGATGAGGGACGCTCCGATGGCTGGGAAACTGGAGCTTCTGCGGAAATACCCGGAGGCTGTCAGTGAGGTCGCTCCCGGCCCATTCTACGACAAGTGGGCAGGGGAGGATCCCGCTGCCGCTGTCGCTGAGCTGAAGCGCCTTCCCGCCGGACCGCTGAGAAAGGCCTCCGTTTCCGGCACCGTGGAGGGCCTCTCCCACTACGGAGGAAACGCCCGGTTGGCGCTCCAGGTCATCAATGATTTTCCCGACGATGCGGGAGATGACATCCTGGCCGGTTGGATCCACTCCGCCGGGCCGAACCACCAGGAGTATCAACTGGCGATCGACCAGCTTCCCCGCCTCAGTTCCCCGGCCGCGCGGGAATACGGCCTGACTGAGACTCTCAAATCATGGTTCTTCAATGACGCCCCCGCCGCCCGGCAGTGGATGAACTCTCACCAGGTTCCACCCGCCGTGGCAAAGGCGCTTGAGAACTACTAGGAGCTTCCTGGTTCCGCAGACGCCCGGTCGTCGCGGCATCCTTCGGCAGCAGCCGTGTCCTCATGGCCCGACCTTCAGAAAGATCTCTCCATCCAGCGGCTCCACCTGGAAATGGCGTCCCGTCTCTCCGGTGGAAACACAACGGCAGTCAACCGCCAGCCCGAGCGTGACCCGCGCATTCCCCGCCGGATTGTAGACCGCCCAGCCTTTCTCGAAAGCCCGGATCGTCGCCCCGTCCGGCCTCACCTCGCCCGCTGCCAGCGGCTTGCCCAGCTTCGCATCCCAGAAGGGATACCAGTCGTGAAGATGATCTGGAGTCGGCAGGGGATTCGGGTCGGAAAACAGCGCGTATCCGTCGCAGTGAGTCAGCGCCAGCGTCGTCGTGGCTCGCATGCGGTTCAGGTCCCGCCGAGAGTCCGCATACCACGTCTCCAGGCAGTTGATGTGCGGCGTTCGCAGATGCTTCTCCGCCCAGTCCAGCGACTCGCCGATCCGCTTCCAGTCCTCCGGCCCGGCGCTGCGGTCGCACTCCATGAAGTGGCCGTTAATCAGGGACGCGGTGCGCGGCGAAATCCGCTCGTTGGCATTCACCAGGATCAGCGCATCCGGCCCGATCGCCTCCCGCACCTCCCTGGCCAGCGCTACCCGGGAGTCGTCCTCGTCCCACCAGTCAAGGAACACCCCGTCGAAGACCCCGGACTCCATCGCCGCCCGCGCCTGCGCCGCGAGGTGATGGCGGTAGGCCTCCCCGGCATAGTCCAGCAGCAGGTAGTCGCCCTCCTCCCAGCCGACCGCAGGCTGACCTTTCCCGTCGCGCTTCCACCACGGACTGTCCGCCGGCAGAAAGTCGCGCGGGGCATCCCGGTAGCGGATTTCGCACAGCAGGATCAGGTGCGGATTCTTCTCTAACAGTTCAGCCCTGCGTTGTTTCCCGGCAGCCAGCGACTCCGCCGTGAAGCGGGTCGCCAGACCCTCCGGCTGCCCTTCCCATCGCAGGCCAAAGAAATCCGCAGCGTGAAAGATCAGGTCATGCCGCGCCTCCGTCTGCACGGCACTCTCTCCCGTCAGATGCTCCGCCGGATTCCACGCTTGGAATACCGACGGGAAATCCCGCGCGGCGATGCGCTCAGCCGCCGATACCGTCTCTTCGGCCTCTGCCAATCCGCTCAGGAAAAAGATCGCCGCCAGGGCAAATCTCACGGCACGCGGAAGTACTTCTTCTCACCCGTGCCGGTTGCCGTCGGATCGCTGACCAGTGAGCCCCCGCGCAGACCCGCCACATCCACCACTTCACCCGTGTAGGGGCTCTTCACCATGCCGGGGCGGCTGGCGATCGCTTCGGCAGTCGGCCAGGCATGGCGGCCGCCACCGCTGGGAGCGGAGACGTCCATCGTCGGCGCGATCGTTTCCGTGGTCCCGGCCGACATCTCCCGGGCACTGCCGGTCAGCACCGTCCGTGTCGGCTCCACCACTGTGTCGGTGCGCATCCCCACCGGCTCCGGTCCATAGCCTTCCGGATACTGCGTTTCCCCGCGCATCGGCGAGTGACGGCTGCCGGGGACGGTCTGGTCCATGGGGGTCTCGGTGGAGCAACTGGCCAGGGCCAGCATGCCGGCGATGGAACTGAGGGTGATGGAGAGACGGGTCATGGTGGCAGTAGTCGTTTCCACCGCTGGAAAAGTCAAGGGAGCGGCAGGTTCACAACCGTTAGAAACGGCAGATCGATCCTCGCCATTTCAGCAACGGATGACATCTTCACAGGAAATCCTTCGCAAAAGATGAAGTCTCTCCTCCTCACTGGCTTCCTCGCCCTGTCCCTGTTTCCCGGCACCGTCTTCACCGCCGAGCCGCGGCGGGATCTCGTGATCCAGGGCATCATGCTGATGGAGTGGAAGTCGCTCAGCGCGGTCCGCTCCCGCGCCTTCGCCGACTGGAGGACCATCGACTCGGCCACCCGGATTCTGAAGTTCGGTCCCGACTCCGCTGTCGCCGCCGGCCTAGCCGCCGCCGAGGCGGACCTCGCCCAGGCAAAGACCTCCCTGGCCGCCAAGACCGCCGCCATGGAGGCAAAGCTCACTGCGGAGGAACTGAAGTCCTTCAAGGAAGAGCAGAAGCAGGAGGCCGCCCTGGCCGAGGCGCTTCAAACACTGGAAGTGATGAAAAATGAGAACCGTTCCGACGGGAAGAAAGCCGCCGCCTTCCGGATAAAGGCGCAGGCCCTGGTCGCTTCGCTGAAGCCGCTGCGAGCGCAACTCTCCGCCGGTCTCGGCGGGGTCCCCGTCCCGGCGGAGATCGAGGCGGCACATCCCTGAATCTACAGTGAGAGACGTAGTTCTCTCCTCACACCGCCTCCAGAATCCGGAAGTACTTCCGCGCACTCATCGGGTAGGCCGGGTCGCAGATCAGTGATCCCGCTTCGAAGCTCACCACGTCCACCGGCTTTCCGGTATACGGACTGGTCACATGGCCCGGCCAGCCCGGGTGTGGCGGAGCCACCGGCCAGTCGTTGGCAGCACCGGCATGCGGGGCGTCGTCGGTGGAGTTCTTCTTTTCAGGCTCCGGCTTCTTCGGGTCCTCTTTTTTCGGTGGCGGCGGAGGGGGCAGGGGAGGGGCGATCAGGCCCGGCAGCACCGGCCTTGGTGTCGGTGGCAGCGGTGGCTTGACTGGTTCTTTTTCCGCCGGCTTCTCCGGCGCTTTCGGGGCCTCGACCGGTGCCGCGATCTTGCCCAGCAGCATCGGTCGCGCCTCCGGTTTGGCCTGGCACGCGGAGGACAGCAGCAGGGTGGAGGCTAGCGCCGGGGCACCCAGCCGTCGCAGGAAGCCGCAGCCACCCGTCTTGCCTGCGGAGGCGGGGTCGTTCAGATTCACCAGGTTGCGAATGCAGCGGGTGCAGACCAGACCCTCCGGACCGGCTTCCAGTTCGTCCTCGCGGACCGTGCAGTAGACTTGGATCTTTGGCGGAGTCATGAAATTCGGGTGTTCAGGTTAAACCGGACGGCTGCCGCGGACTTCGCGGAAAAGCGGCCATCCATGGGGTGTTGGCGCGGGCGCGACGGATTGTGACAAGTTTCTGCAGTCTTCCCGGAAATCCCTCTTCGGGCCTCCGCTTCCGGCTTCGCATCCTTGCCACCCCGATTCCGTGAATGATAAGCATGGCATCTCTGCCACTCATGCGTTTTTCCCTCTCGCCCCGCTCATCTTCCCCTCCGGGCGATTCCGGGACCATCCCCGCCGGCCAGCACCTGCTTCCGCAAATCCCGGGTGAGCCGGAGTTCGCGGTGCTGGCCGTGGCTGCCCTGACTCCCTGGCCCCAGGTCCGGCAACAGGTGAAGGCCGAAATCATGGAGCGCATCCAGTATGCCGATCCCGCCGCGCAGGACGATCGGCTGGAAATCGCGGCATCGCGGCTGAGGTCACGCCCGCTTCGCCCCTTCCGCAGATGGGGCTGGGTCGCTGCCTGGCTGATCCTTCTGGTCGACTTTGGCGTCGCCTATGTCGATACTTGGTTGAATAGCCAGTCCGCCCGCTACTCCAGATCGCCCCAACCGTCGCTGGCTGGCCGGGCCATACAAAAGCGCCAGGCTTCCGTGATCACCGGCACGCCGTTCGTGGATCCGGAAGAAGTCTACTTCTCCCGCCTGGAGCAGATCGAGGAGCGCCTGAAAAAATCGCCGGCCGACCCGCTGCTTTTCTACGCCTGGGTCCACCTGAAGCGGGTCAATGCCGACCGCGTCCCCGCCGGCTTCGACGATCGCTGGCGGCAGATTGAACCGGACAATGCCTACTGGCCCGCCCTCAACGCCGCCATGTCAGGAAAGCGCCTGCTGGACCGCTACGATCTGACCCATATCTGGTCTCCGGATCCGCAGGTCCTGGCCGCCTTCACCCAGTCGCTGGAGGAGGCCGCCCGGCTGCCCCACTGGATCGACCGGCAGGAGGAAATCCGGCTCATTCAGAGCGCGGCCTTTCGCCCCCCTGCAACTCTGGAAGAGGATCGCTTCACCGCGAACAGCATCGCCCGCATGGCGTTTCCTCCGCTATCTGGCTTGAGCAGTGTCTTGAAATATCAAATGACCCGGTTGCTCAACGACAGGAACCCTGCTGCGGCCTCTTCGTTGATCGACACCTGGTGCCAGGTGGAAACCCTGCGGATCAGCCAGCCGGGAGCCTCCATTCCCTCGGCATCCTACGCAGCGGGCGGCGGGGCTGCCGTCCTTGAAAAGATCGCCCGTTCCTACGGGTTGACCGCCGGGGCTGACAAGCTCGCCAAGGTCAGGGAACTTGCCAACGTCTGGTATCGCGGCACCTCGGCACCGCTGCCGGCCCCATCCCCAACGGGCGCGACCCCGGTTTCGGAGAACCGCCATCTCCCGTCACGGCTCAATGACCTGGAAGAGGCCCGGGCACCGGCCGGAGGAATCTGGCTGGGCGATCCCTTTCCCGACCGCCGCGCGGCGGAGTACGCCGAGGCGGATCGCATGGCCGCATTGGCCTTTGCCGCCTTCCTGCTCATCGTCCTCTCCGGCATTCTGCTTTTCGGCACGGGCCGGCCCCGGCTGACTCTGGCCGCCTCTCTCGGCCGGATCTTTCCCCCGGCCTCGGCAGGGCGGATCACGCTGTGGGGCGTCGTGCTGCCTGCCGCCGTCTGGTGGGTTCTGGTTTATCTGACTCCCGCAGGCGCTCGCGACGCCGGCATCGACCACTATGAGTTCGACTTCATCGGCCACGGCAGCGGCGATTTCACTCTCTGGCCGCTCCAGATCCTCTCCGGCTGCCTGCTGGTGCTCATGACCCTGCATGTCGTGGTCCGGCGGGAGCTCTGCCGTTGCGCGGCCTGTCTCTCGTTCGGCCCGGTCCGCGCCGGGGTTCGGCTCATGGACGGGGCGCTGACCGGGCTGGTCCTGCTGTCGATCACGGTCCCCTTGATCTCCCTTTTCAGGCCGGACTGGGACCCCTTTGTTCCGCCGCTGGTCCTGGCGCTGCAGGCCTTCCCTATTCTGCGGCTCATCTGGTGCCTCTTCAGCGCCATCGGCAAGCAGCGCGAATCGATGGTCGCGAACGTCATCACCAATCGCCGCTTTCTCGCCCCGCTGACCGTGCTCTGTGCCCTGCTCTTAGCCAGCATCCCTCTCCTGAAAATCCGCGAGCGCACCGCGCTGGAGGGCGATCCACTGGCAGCCGCGTCTCCCACGGCAGCGGCCTACCGCGCGCAGGATCTCAGCCGCCGCCTCGCCGCCGTTCGCGAGTTTCTTTCCTCCGCTCCCTGATGCATCCGCTTTTCGCTGACCTGTCCGCCCGCTTCGCGGCACTCGCCACCCGTCCACTTGCGGGGGATGCCCGGCATCACGAACTGATTCAGGCCGAACTGGTCGCCCGCACCGGCCGCGCTGCCGAAGAAGCCGACGCGACCTCCGCTCTCACCGCCGCGACCGATCGCCTCGCCACCGTCGGGGAAATCCCGCGCCCGCGCTTCGTCCACTGGCTGTTCGCGTGGCTCGCCGCCGCCGCACTGCTGGTGCTGATCTTCTTCACCGGCAGCGGCGGACGTGCGCTCTTCTACGATGGCTTCTGGCCGGAATTCATCTTCATACAGTCCTCGGCGCCGGGTCTGGGAGATCCTCCGCTGATCACGGGAAAGCCGTTTGTCAGCCACCAATGGACCAGTCCGGAGGCGCTCGCCGAACTGGAGGCCCGTCAGGACGATCCCGTCTCCTACCAGGCGCTCGTCCGCATCCGCATCGCTCAGAATCTCGGCCTGCCCGCGAACTACGAGGAACACTGGAGAAAGATCGACCCCGGCAATGGCATCTGGCCGTTCCTGAGAGCCGACGCCATCGGCAGCGTCCTGGCGCAGCAGCGGCTGCAGCGCAATGTCGCGGAAAACGATCCCGTTCGGTTTGCGGAGCTCCTTGCCGCCCTGCGGGAGGCCGCCGCCTGTCCGAAGTGGGTCGACTACAGTCGCCAGGCCCTCGCTCTCCAGCGCGCCGCCTTCCGCCAGCCCCGCACCCTGCGGGAAAACAGCGAGACCCTCCGGCTTCTGAACGACGCCAGCCAGCCCGATTCGCAGGGCACGGACAATGCCATCGCCAGCGAGGTCAGCAACGCAAGGTCCGGCATCACCACCGCGGAGCCTCTTGCGGAAATCCTGGACGCCTGGATCGCCGTGGCGCGGCTGCGGACGGAGCAGCCGGGAAATCCTCTGCCCGTTCCCATTTCCTATCAGCAGGCCATCCTCAACCGCGATTTCCGGGAAGCCGCGGTCACGGCGAAGCTGGTCCCGCAGGAGCTTCAGCTCAGACGGCTCGCCTTCATCCTGGAGCCCAGTTTCTCGGGTTCGCTGCCGGTGGATCCCTTCCGCAGCCCCGGTGACGTCGATGTCACCCGCTGGACACCCGGTGATGTCTTCGCACCGCGGCGGGCGGCCATCTATGCGGCCAATGACATCGACATGGCCGTCCTGCTCGCCGGCACCGGCCTGCTGCTCCTGCTGGGCTTTTTCACGCTCGGAGTCTGGGGCGGCAGCGATGGCCTGGCCGCCGGTCTCTCGCCGCTCTTTCCCGCCCGCGGCACGGTTCGCATGATCGTCTTCGGCGTCCTGCTGCCCGCCGCTGCCTGGTGGATCATGGTGCACTGGACTCCCGCCGGCGGCCGGGACTACGCCATCAATTCCTTCTACGTCTACCGCATGCAGCGGGCCCTGTGGCTTTACCAGTGGCTCGCCGGGGCGCTGCTGGTGGCGGTCTGTTCCGTCACTTTCATCAGGGCGGAAATCGCGCGCCGCACTGGCTTTCTGGAGCTCGGTTTCCGCCGCCGGGTGGAGCGCATCCTGGCCGGTGCCGTCATCCTGGTCACCGCCAGCCTGCCGCTGCTCACCTGGCAGATCGGTGAAGATCCCTCCAGCGGCGGGAAGATCCTCCAGGCCGTCGCTCCTCTCCTAGCCGTGCCGATTCTCCGGCTCATGTGGACCGTCCTTATGGGGCTGCCCCATGCCTC
>JAJDFF020000478.1:0-20500 GCA_021527025.2 Geoglossum cookeanum | reverse complement strand
CCCCCATGAAGTAATCGAAGCTGAGCCGCACCGACAGCGCGTTTGAAGGCACCACCTGGTTAAAGGCCAGCGAGTTGCTGTTGCCGGGGTTGGTGCTGTTGACCAGCTTGGCGATCTTGGTGTGGATGGCGTTGCCGTTGCTCAGGACGATGGGGGTGTAGGTGCCGGTGCCGCCCTTTGACAGGTAGTAGCGGGAGTTCAGGGAGTGACCGTCGAAGTCCTCCTTCATCGCTTCCGTGTAGGTATAGGTGGGGAATTTCGACGGGTCGGTCGGGTCGGTGCCGGAGAGGATTTCGCGGTAGTCGGTCACGCCATCGCCATCCGTGTCGGACTTGGTCGGGTCGGTGCCGGGGTGGTTGATGTCCACGAACTTGCCGGGGATTTCCTTGCCGTCCGGGATGCCGTCGTGGTCGCTGTCGGCGATGAGAGGGAAGGTGCCGGTGGCAGTCGCACTGGCGTAGTAGTTGGGCCCGGCGGCGGTGCCGTTTTCCGCGCCGTCCTTCAGCCCGTCGCCATCGGTATCGGGGTTGTTGGCCTTGGTGCCGGCCTTGAATTCCTTCATGTTGCTCAGGCCGTCGTTGTCGGGGTCGGCATCGGCATCGGCCACATTGACCTGGGTGCCGTTTTCCAGCTCCCAGAAATCCGGCAGGCCGTCGCCATCGGTATCCTGGCTGAACTCGACCTTGGCGGCGTCGAAGGAAGCGCCGTAGGGACCGGCCCAGCCGCCGGAGTCGTAGCCGCCGTCCTCAAAGCGCAGGTAGCGGGCGCCGATGGGGTAGGATCCGGCGGTGAAAACGAGCGAGACCCTGGAAGTCCCGCCCTCGAAATCGAAGGCTGCGGCGGTGTCCTTGTAGGCCCCGACGGCTCCGTAGGCTTTTTCCGCCAGCACGGTGGTCTTGTCCGCGCCCAGGAGCTGGACCTTCAGGTAGCACTTGTCCGGCCCGCCATTGGCAAAGGTCACGCTGGAGCAGATGTGCTCACTGGCGGTGATCTCCGGCTTGGCGTCCAGATCGGCCTCCGTGACGGTGCTGCCTGCGGGCATCAGCTCCACGATCTGGTAGCGGTTGCAGAGGGTGTGGGAGGTGACGAAGCAGCCGCCGGTGCCATCGCCGCCGGACTGGACGGTCCAGCCGACGTCGCCGCCGCTGGTGATGACCTTCCAGCTATCGGACATCGGGTTCACCGCGGTGCCGTTTTTCAGGAGATTGCTGCCGATCAGGGTCGCATGGGCGGCGGGGATGAGGAAAAGCAGGCCCGCGCTGGCGCACAGGAACCGGCTCCGGAATCGAAACGGGATGGACTGAATGCGGTCCGCAGCGGCCTGGGAGGGGCGGAGGCGGTTGCTTGGGAGAGACGCAATGACTGAATTCATGGCTCCAAACTATTTGAAACTAAGGTTTTAAATGAACCCGTCCAAGAGCAGAGATCGAGCCAAAAAGTGCGTTTCGGGGATGTTTAAAAAACCATTGCACCACCGCGCAGCCTGGCCCGGAAAATTGCGGCGAAGACTCGTTCCGTGGATGAAATCGATTCACCCTCAATACGCTGTCGCCCCGATAAGCTGCATGCCTGGAAGGCCGGAAAACGCGGAGTCAGCCCCCTGAACGCAGAAATCCCGCCACCGGGGTGAACCGGGGCGGGATGGGGAAATCGACCCCTTCGGGGCGGGAAGAAAGCTTACTTCGGCTGGGTTCCCGGGGCGGCTGGCTCGGGAGCCGGGGTCACCGCAGGCAAGTTCTTTTCCTTTTCTATGAACGGAGCCGCTTCCTCACGGATGGTCTTGATCGCCTCCTTCATGGCCGGGGTCTTCAGCATCTTGTCCATCACGGAGCGGGCCAGCAGGCGGCCGGCCTCGGTATCGGACGGGAAGTGGACTCCGCCGGCGATGCGGCCCCACATGACCCGGTGGATGCGGGCGTCGAACTCCTCCGCGTGCTCCGGAAAGGCAGCGGTGAGCAGGAACTCCGGGATGGAAATGCCAAAGGTGTGGCCGCTCGGGTAGGAGCCTGCGTCGCCCGGCTTGCCCACCACCGGCTGGATCAGGGTGGAGCGGACATAGGGGCGGGGGCGGGCCCAGTTCTTCTTGGCGGCGTTCAGCACCGGGTCGGCGGCCTTGCTGGCCTCGCGCAGGATCGCGGCGGTCTTGGGCAGGTTTTCGCGGGTGAACCACTCGCCCCTGAACTCGCGGTTCATGCCGAAGACGGACGGGCTTCCCATTTCCTTCGCCAGCTTGGCCTGCTCCGGGGTGCGGTTGGTCTGCACGTAGAGCAGCACGCTGAGATCGGCCAGGCCGGCCGGGCTGTCATCGGCAGGCGGCGGCGGCAGGATCGAGAAGTCCGGCGCGCCCGGCAGGGTGATCGGCTCGGCAAGGCTGGCACCGGCCAGCAGCAGCAACAGGGCGGAGGCGAGGCAGGTGGCTTTCTTCAGACGGGCAGGCAGGAAAACGGAACGCATGACAGAAGGGAAAATCCCGATACGGGGTCCACGGGTCAATTTGTTCAAGCAAAAGGGAGCGGGAGGGTTTGTAATGGGGAAGGGAGGGGCCATGGATCACCGCGCTTCCCAGTGCCGGGGAATGCGTCTATGTCCGGCGGATGGCGACGGTGACAGCGAAACGATCCCTGGCGGCAGCGTGGTATCTCACCGGCATCGGCCTGGCCGTGGCGCTGGCCGGGGGCGTCTTCACCTGGCTGATGTGGCGGAGCTTTTCCCGCGCGGAAAACATCGACCACTGGGCAAAGGTCCCGTGCGTGATCCTGAAGTCCGAGGCCGAGCAGCGCCAGATCGGCCCCACGGAGATGGTGGAGAATCGCTTTGCCGTGCTCTACGGCTACCAGTGGCAGGGCCAAGCCTACAACGGCGACCGCTGGAAACTGCGCGGTTCCCCGTGGCTGAGCCGCACCGAACAGGCCGAGGCGCTGGAAAAGAAGTACCCCGTGGGCCGCGAGACCGTCTGCCTGGTCGACCCCGCCAACCCCGCCTCCTCCGTGCTGGAGCCGGAGTCAAAGGCCCCCGGCTACTCCATCTGGTTTCCGCTGCTCTTCGTCGTCGGTGGCGGCGGCATGATCCTGGGTGCTTGGAAAAAGCGGGCGTGAAAGGGAGGGTTTGTATCCGCTCAGATGGCGGGCCGCCTGCGCCTCCGTCTTCGCCGGCCCTGCCAAGGTGTAGACCGTGTCGTCGCCCACGAAGGAAAAGGTGCGCGTCCCGGGTAATCGGAAGCGATCCGGGTCAGCCCCAGTAGGCGGCGAACTCGTAGGTTCCGGCGGTGCGGAGGGCGAAGAGGTGGAAGGGATCTTCGCCAAAGGGCCAGCTTCCGTGGCCGAAGAAATCCTCCGCGCCGGGGAAGACGAGTTGCAGCAGGTGAACCCAGCCCTGTTGCCAGAGCTGCAGAGCTTCTCCGCATGGTCCTTCCAGGTGCTCGAAGTAGGGGACGCCGCCGGATTTGTGGTCCGAGGCGTAATGGTCAAAAGGGGCCTCCGACATGTCCCGGATGTCGCGGCATGGGGGATCGGTCTGCCAGGCCCCGAAGCGCAGGCAGCAAGGCTCAAGCTCGCTCTTCAGCGGAGAAGCTTCATCAAGGCCATCCGGGGTGCCGTGAACGACGTACTGGAGCATGGGATTTTTCCCGCTGCGGAGAAGTTCCCGGCCGTGCTCGAAGAAATCGAACGGGCTGTGGCGATCCGAATACTCGAAGGTGAGGAAGACCGAAACATAGGCGTCGCCCTCGAGATGGAGGGTTGCGAAATATGCGGTCTGCGGATGGATTTCCGCCGGCTGCACACCCCGCGGCGGCGCTCCGAAGAGCCGCGAGCCGCCGGGTTCCTGATTGGGCCTGGCCAGCTGGATGGGAACGTAGCTTTCCTGAAAGTCGCGGTAGAGGTGCATGGAGGCGTGGAGCACGGGCGGAGATGAGGCTGGATTGGAAGATGCCACTGCCCCACCCCGCGTCGCAAGCCGGCCTCCGCTCACCAGGTTTTCACATCGTCCTGGGTGTCGGGCTTTTTGTCCCGGCCGATGGTGTAGACGGCGGCGAGTTGGTGGCGGATCGGCGGGTTGGCGCTGTGGAGCGGGTCGCGGATCTCGTTGTCCAGGTCGGTGTCCAGCACCACCTGGAAGGGATTGCCCCACGGGTCGTAGATGCCGGCGACGTCCCCGGATTTGTCGTAGATCATGCCGTTGGCGTTGTTCTTGCCCTCACGCAGGGCGAGGAAGACGACGCGGCGCGGATTCTGGGCTCCGTTGGCTTCCTTTTCGGTGCCTTGGAGGATGGCGATCAACTGGCGGCCGGCGGGGGAGGCGGTGTCGATTTCATCGCCGGCCACGGAGGGAAGCCTGGCGTATTCCGCGTAGTAGCTCTCGATCGCGCGCTGGATGCTGCCCTCGTCGGTCTTGGCGGCCAGGACCTTGGCCCGGTTCATGGCCATGCCGGCTCCGGTGATGGCGAGAGTGGCCAGGACCGCGATGATGGAGATAACGACCAGCAGCTCGATGAGGGTGAAGCCACGGCCGGATTCAGAGATGGGGCGGGTTTTCATGGTGAATGGATTTATTCACCCGTGGGCATAGAGTATTTACATTGGATTGGCAAGGTCGCTCTTTTTGGAGTCCTTTCTCCTTTCAGAAGCCGCTGACCTCGACCCGTCCGAAGATGGCCGGGGTGAGGGCGGGATCGACGGGGTGGTCCACGATGACTCTCTCCCGGTCGCCCACGGTCTGGACCACCGGCGTGGCGGTGATGGGGGAGAAGGACCCGGAGGCGAGGTTGGTGGAGACCTGCGGGGTGTAGGTCAGGCCGCTGCCGGGGCGGCGGAGGTACTCGATGCGCAGGAATCTGGCTCCGGATCTCTCCACGGTGGAAATGGCGGGCAGGCCGGTGGTGCCGGTGCCGGGCTGGAGCGGGGCGGCTCCCGGCTTGGCGGGGTCCAGGAAGAAGGCGTACTTCAGCAGGTTCGCCACGCCGTCGCCAAGAGGGGTGGCAAGCGGGTCGGCAGCGGCATCGCTCAGCCCGGCGGCGGCGGCCCAGTCCACGTAGATGTCGCGGGGAGTGCGGAGGTCGGCCAGCTTGACCGCGTAGAGCTCGGAGCCGTAGTCCTCGGTAGAGAGGGGGAAGAACAGCCGTCCGTTGGCGATCGCGACCCGGCCGCTGCTGGTGCTCCAGGTGCCGGGCAGGTCGAGCGGAACCTGGCTGGTGCCTTCCGGCGTGCCGTCGGTCTTCCAGAGCACGGAGTCCGGGATGGAGGTGCCGGCCAGGAAATAGAGTTGGGTGTCGCTGGCGGTGAAGCGGTTCAGGCCGATGGAGTCCTGCGACTGCGAGTAGATCTGGCGGGTGCCGGCGGCAGTGCCGTCGCTGCTCCAGAGTTCCCGGCGGGCGTTGTTGGTGAGGCAGACCACGGCGCGATTTCCACAGCGCTGCACGGCGGGGGCCTGCGCCAGGGTCCCGGGGGTGTCCAGCACCATGGAGGTGCCGGCAGCCGTGCCGTCGCTGCTCCAGAGCTGGACGCGGCTGGCGGCAAGCGAGTGGGTGGCGATGAAGGCGCGGCTCCCGACGGCCACGGTCGCGGACAGGCTATCGGCCGGGGTGGTGTAGTTGGAGGGGAGGGTGGCGAGTGCGCGGGTGCCGACAGAGGTTCCGTCGCTGCACCAGATTTTCGGGGTCAGGCTGCTGTCGATGAAGTAGGCCAGCCCGCCCGCGGCCAGCAGTCCCTTCTTGGTCGCGGTGCCGAAGTCCCGCACCACCACCGTGTCGGTGTCGAATCCCTGCGATTTCCACAGCTTGGTCCAGGGGTTCCCGCCGGTGGTGAAAAACAGGGTGGAGCCCACTGCGGCGAGGTTCGCGATGCCGGGGCTGCCGGTGCCTTCCACGATGTCCCGGACCATGAAGTTGTCCGTGCGGTCCCGTCCGGAGCGGTAGAGCTCGCGCCCGAAGGTGGTGTTGTCCGCGGTGAAAAAGAGATTGTCGCCGCAGACGGTCAGCAACTGGGGGGAGGAGGAGCCGTCCTGGCGCAGATCCTGGATGACGGAGGTGATGGAGCCCCGGCTCCGCCACAGCTCGACATCGGAATCGAGATCCGTCCCCGGGAAGATCAGCTCGCCTCCCAAGCTGACGCTTTCACCGACCGTCTGGGTCCCCTTCAGATAGAATCCGTCAACGTTGCGGGTGCCCTCCGCCGTGCCATCGGTGTAGTGCATCACGTCGGTTTTCTTGAGCACCGCATTGGCCGCGTAGAAGTAGAGCTTGCCATCGACCTCCCGGATCAGGTCGGGATTGGAGCCGATATTTCCGGTGAAGTCCCGGAGCATGAAGGTGCCCGCTGCCGTGCCATCGCTGACCCAGGGACGCAGGCCACGGTTGGCGTCCCGTCCTGAGAATATGATCTTTGACCCCAGCGCGGTCAGGCTGCCGACCGGACCGGGGAAGTTTTTCACCAGGGTGCCGGCGCCGCTGCCATCGGTGATGCGGAGGTTGTTGTTCCCATCGCCGCCGTTGTCGCCCACCAGGTAGAACATCCTGCCACCGGCCACCGGGGTGAAGGCGGAGGGGTAGGAGTCGCCGGAGCCGGGCCAGATATCGGCGAAAAGCCGGGTTCCGGCCGGGGTGCCGTCGCTCTTCCACAGCTCGGTCCCGTTGGTCGTCTCACTGCCGGAGAAATACAGCGCGGGGGAGACGTCTGCGCTCAGGGTCGCAGTCATCAGGTCGCCCATGCCATTGACGGTCCCCAGCGCGGTGGTGGAGGCGGCGGTGCCGGTGGTGCGCCAGAGTTTGACCGCCTTGTAGCCGGTGCACTGGTTGAAATAGAGCGCATTGCCCATCACGACCAGGTTGGGCGGCTGGTAGGTGGAGGCCTGGGCAGCGGTGTTGAAGACGGCGGTGGTCGCTGCGGTGCCGCCGGATTTCCACAGATAGACGGTGGAGGCATCGCTGCTTTTTTTGGCGAAAAACCAGGTGCTCCCGCCATACGCGACGAAGCTGCGCGGGGAGTTCAGCGTCGTCGGCAGCAGGGAGATGGTACCGGTGGAGGTGCCGTCAGAGCGCCAGAGGGTGGGCAGGCCGGTGCCGTAGCTGACCGCGAAGTAGAGGAAATCCCCCACGGCGGTTACTTCGGAAAAGGTCGGCTGGGTGGTGCCGGAAAGCGGAAAATCCTTTACCATGCGGGTCCCGGCCGCGGTGCCGTCGGTGATCCAGAGGTCGCGGCCGTGCGCCCCGTCGTGGGCGGAAAAGACCAGCTTCGATCCCCAGGCGGTCAGGTTCTGCGGTTGGGAGCTGCCCAGCGTGGTGAGGTCCGTGACCATGCTGGTCCCCTCCGCGGTGCCGTCGGTTTTGAAAAGCTCCGTCCCGGCGCTGGGGACCGACGCGGAGAAATAGAGCAGGTTCCCGACCGCAGTGAGCTCGGTGGGCGAGGAGGAGTTGGCGCCCGGGTTCAGGTCCTTCACCATCACGGTCCCGGCCACGGTGCCGTCCGTCTTCCAGAGCTCCACTCCGGCGGCCAGGCTGGTGCCCCTCATGTAGGTGACGCCGCCCGCGGTGACATAGGGGGAGGCGGTCCAGTCGTTCCCGGTGGTGACCAGGTCCTTCACCAGGTAGGGCCGGACCAGCGGTGTCTCCGCATGGGCGGAAGTCGTCGCAAGTCCGCTGCCGAGGAGGGCGGGGATGAGGCAGTGAACGAGTCTTGTTCGCATGGATCCAGGTGGGCCGGAGAAAACGATCAACTCCACCTAACCGGGAAATGCGCCGCGAGTTGAGCCCTAAAATGAGGTGATGCTCCTTTTTCCGCCCCCTCTGGTCCGGGGGAAATCAGGACGCGGTGGCCTTCACCAGCAGGCCCTTCACCCGGGCGACCCGCAGGACGCGCAGGAGCAGCCAGCCGGAGAGCAGCAGGTAGAGGGCATTCAATCCCAGGGCGAAATTGAAGTGGTGGAAGGCGAAGTGGCCGGTGCGGATCGCCTCCCGCATGCCTTCGAAAACGTGGGCGGGCGGGAACATGGCGGCCAGGAACTGGAGGTTCTGCGGCAGCGCGGACATGGGGTAGAAGACGCACGCGAACGGCTGGATCATGAAGGGCAGCGCCCACGCCAGCGACTCGGCGCCGTGGCCCCAGCGCAGGATCAGCGCGATGGAGATGAGGCCCAGCGACCAGCCGAACAGCATCAGATTTCCGTAGTAGGCGATCAGCCCCCACTGCAGGTCCAGCAAGTTGAAGGAATAGGCGACCGCGGAGATGATCCCGAGCATCAGCCCGGTGACCGCCACGCGCAGGATGCCGACGACGAAGGTGGCCGCCACGTAGTCGGTCATCTTCACCGGCGCGGCGAAGATGTTCAGCAGGTTGCGCGTCCAGACGTCCTCCAGGAAGGAGATGGAGACTCCCTGCTGGGCCCGGAACAGGGCGTCCCAGAGGATGATGCCGCCGATGAGAAAGGTGATGTATTTCGGGAAGTCCGCGGTGGCTCCGCCGGCGCTGGCGGCCCCCTGCTTCTGAAGGTACATGGTCAGAAAGCCCCAGACCATCAGCTGGACCAGCGGCCAGAAGAACAGCTCGAAGGTGCGCACCGGGTTCTTCGCATAGAGCAGGACATAGCGGGTGGTGAGGGCGCGGATGACATTGAAGTGGAACATGGCGGAGCGGGCTGCCGCTACCGGAGCGGGAAGCGGGCGGGATGCAAGCGGTACTTTTCCGGAATCGCCGGGAGCCGGCCGGTCGGGAAAAGGCGCGGGGATTGCCGTTGTCCGGAAAGGGGGGATTGGTTAGACGGGTAAAAGATGGCGATGCATTTCGGGAAATTGGCGGGGCTGTTGATGGCGGGATCGGTGCTGGCGCTGGGCCAGGCGGAGGCTGCGAAGCCGGGGAAGAAGCCCGCGGTGAAGCCTGCTCCGGCAAAAAAGACCGATGCGGACGGGGACGGCAAGGATGACGCCAAGACCGTGAAGGACACCGGCGCGGACATCGTGCTGGGCGACTTCGAGCGCAGCGCTCCCGGCTGGATCGCAGTCGGGCCGGCCTTCGGTGGCGAGCCGGTCATGGGGGCCGCGGCGCTGAAAAAGCTGGGGATCGAGAATGCGGTGGGCGTGGGCGTGGCCAGCAGCGCGGGGGAGGGGGATGACGCCCAGGGCACGCTGACGTCCGGGGAATTCCGGATCGACCGGCGCTACCTGACCTTCCGGATTTCCGGCGGCGACTTCGAGCGGGTGACTTGCATGGATCTGCTGGTGAATGGCCGGGTGGTGCGCAGCCAGCCGGGCACGGGCAATGACGTGATGCAGCAGATCACCTGGGACCTGCAGCCGTGGGCCGGGCAGAAGATGCGGCTGCGGCTGGTGGATGCCGCCAGCGTCCAGGGCGGGCATTTGAACGTCGACCAGATCGTGCTGACCAACACGCCGGGCCACCTGCTGGTGACCGCACCGCTGTATGAGGAGAAGCTGCGGCCTCAGTTCCACTTCACGGCCCGGCAGTGGACCACCGACCGCCTGAACCCCGCCGAGCGGCAGGAGGGCTGGCTGAACGATCTCAACGGCCTGATCTACTACGACGGCGAGTATCACCTTTTCGCGCAGCGCTGGAACAAGTGCTGGATCCACGCGGTCAGCCGGGACCTGGTGCACTGGAAGGAGCTGGAGCCCGCCTTCTGGGAGGAGAAGCTGGACACCGGCGTGCAGTCCGGGACCTGCGTGGTGGATTATAAGAACAGCTCCGGACTGGGTACGGCCGCGAATCCGCCGATGGTCGCCTTCTGGTCCCGCAACGACAACAAAAGCCAGTGCCTCTCCTACAGCCTGGACAAGGGCCGCACCTGGAAGCTCTACGAAAAGAACCCGGTGCTGGTCCACGCCGAGCGCGACCCGAAGGTCTTCTGGCACGAGCCGACCCAGCGCTGGGTGATGGTGATGTACGGGGAAAAGGCCTACCATGTCATGACCTCCGCGAACCTGCTGGAGTGGCGTGACGAGAAGAGCGAAATCCCTAACAGCTTCGAGTGCCCGGACCTCTTCGAGCTGCCGGTGGACGGGAAGAAGGACGAGAAGAAATGGGTGCTGGTCCGTGGCGACGGGAAGTACTCGCTGGGCGACTTCGACGGCGTGCACTTCAAGGAAGAGAGCCCGCAACTGGCCTGCGACGTGGGGCCGAATTTCTACGCTACCCAGACCTGGGAAAACACCCGCACCGGCGATGGCCGCCGCGTCCAGGTGGCGTGGATGCGCGGCGGGAAATACCCGGACATGCCCTTCAACCAGCAGGTGTCCTTTCCCTGCGAACTGTCCCTGAAGACGACTCCGAACGGCGTGCGCCTGTTCCGTGAGCCGGTGAAGGAGATCGCCACCCTGCACGGGGAAAGCTTCGAGGGCAGCGCGCTGAGCCTCCAGCCCGGGGCGGTCAGCGACCTGATGCCTCCGACCGGCGCGACCGGCGAAAAGCTCCAGCGCGACCTTCTGCACATCAAGGCGAAGGTGGCGATCCCGGAGGGCGGGCGGCTGAACTTCAACCTGCGCGGCGTGGTCATCGGCCTGACGGCGAAGGTGCTGATCGCCGGTGAGACCAAGACCCCGGTGACTGATGACATCACCTCCGTGGAGATCCTGCTGGACCGGACCTCCGTGGAGGTTTTCGTGAATGGCGGCGAGCTTTCCTACACCACCTGCATGCTGCCGCAGGGCGATGAGCTGACCGTCAAGGCAGAGGGCCAGACCGTCGAGGTCCCGGAGATGAAGGTCTACGCGCTGAAGCCGGCGTGGAAGTGAACCGCGGAATGAGACTGTCAGGATGGTTCGGGCCGGAGATCACTGATTGGACTGATTAAAGGCAATAAATGGAAAGGGAGGGAATTGCCGCCTGCCAGATGGATCAATGCGTTCAAAATCTGAGATCCAATTTTCCGCTTCAAAATCAGTTAATCAGGAAATCAGTCTAATCAGTGATCCTTGGCCGGAAGCCAGCTTGGAGAAGCTTTCTCCTCAAGCTCCTACCCGGGATGTCGATTTTTTCTCACGAGGCAGGTTTCGCAGCGAGGCATCTGCGGTTAGATTGGCGGGATGATGGATGACCTCTTCGCCCGGAACCCGGCCATGAATCTGCTGCCCTGCGATGGGGTGGTGAATGACTACGGTCGGGTGCTGACTCACGAGGCGGCGGAGCATTTCTTCCGGCTGCTGCTACGGAGCCTGCCGTGGAAAAATGACGAGACGGTCATGTTCGGAAAGCGCATCATCACCGCGCGGAAGGTGGCCTGGTTCGGCGATGACGGCTTTTCCTACACCTACTCCCGGACCACCAAGCAGGCGCTGCCCTGGACGCCGGAGCTACAGACGTTGAAGGCGAAGGTGGAGGCCCTGTCCGGTGCGGCCTTCAACTCCTGCCTGCTGAATCTCTATCACGACGGCAGCGAGGGCATGGGCTGGCACAGTGACGATGAGAAATCGCTGGTGGCGGACTCGGCGATTGCGTCGCTGAGTCTTGGCGCGACCCGCAAGTTCGCCTTTCGCCACAAGGAGCAGGACCTGGGCGTCTCCGTGATGCTGGAAGGGGGCAGCCTGCTGGTCATGCGCGGGGCGACCCAGCGGCACTGGCTGCACTGCCTGCCGAAGATGAAGAAAGTCACGGCTCCACGGATCAACCTGACCTTCAGGACCATGGCCGGGGAAACAATCTCGTAACCGGTCACGCAGCAGTCTTGCCTTCCACTTCGCGGCCCTGTCAGCATGCATCATGGATAGGTGGATTCGGCGCGGGCTCTGGGTCGCTGCTTTCCTGCTCCTGGTTCTGCTCTACTGGCGGGAGGAGCAGGCGGACGGCTACACCCACCGGCAGGCGAAGACCCCGGTGGCTCAGGCCAATCCCACTCCGGTCGCGCCGGGGAGCGCCGCTCCGGACCAGGCACCGCCGGCCGTGCCCTTTCCCGCGGATTCCCCGAAGTCATCGCACCCGGTGGAGCGTGCGGTTGCGGCGGGCCAGGTGAAGCAGTCACGGGTCACCTACGTCCCGCGTGACGATTCCTGGCGGCGGGAGCGGCTGGTGAGCTCACCGGTGCAGCCGGGGCTGGTGCGGGTCGCGGAACTCTGGAAATACGATCCGGTCAAGAGCGGCTGGAAATGCCTGGAGCGGAACATGTATCTCGCGGACCAGCTCATCGTGCATCTCCACGATGGGGTCGGACTGGAAGAGGCCAGGGCGAAGCTCGCGACGCTGCACATGGAGGTGAAGGGGGACCTGGGCGATGGCCTGATCACGGTCCATTTGCCGACCGCCACGCTGGACTCCACGGCGGAGGCGATCGAGGCATTGAAAAAGGTGCCGGAAGTGGCCGAGCTGGCTGAGCCCGATGGGGTGGGCTTCGGCAGCGGCCTGCCGAACGATCCCAGCCTGGGCCAGCAGTGGGGGCTGCGCAATACCGGTCAGTCCGGTGGGACGGCGGGCGTGGATGTCGACGCCGTGGAGTTCTGGGATGTGATGAAGACTGCGCCGGGCGTGAACATCGCGGTGCTGGATTCCGGGCTGAATTTCACTCATCCGGATCTGCAGGGCACCGGCTGGACCAACCCCGGGGAGATCGGCGGGGACGGCATCGACAATGACGCGAACGGCCGGATCGACGATGTCAGGGGCTGGGATTTCGTGAACGGCGACAACGACCCGGCGGACGATCTCGGCCACGGTTCGAACGTGTCGGGCATCATCGCCGCGAACCCGAACAATGCGGTGGGCATCAGCGGACTCGTCGGCGGGGCGAAAATCATCCCCTGCAAGGTGCTGAACTCTGACAACAGCGGCACCACCTCGAACCTCATCGTCGGGGTTAGCTACGCCCGCAAGCTCGGCGCTCCGGTGTTCAATCTTTCGCTGCAGAACTACCCGGCCAGCAGCACGCTCAGTTCCGAGTTCGACCTCTGCAATACGGCAGGCATCGTACTGGTGGTCTGTGCAGGCAACCAGGGGGTGAACAACGACACCACGCCGAACTACCCGAGCTGCTTTCCGCAGGCGAACATCATCGCGGTGGGAAACCATGACCGCACCGACGTCCGCTGGTCCGGCAATTTCAACCCCTCCAACTACGGGAAGACCAGCGTTGATCTCTTCGCTCCGGGGCGGGAGATTCTGGGCCCGGTGCTGGGCACGGAATACGCCTACTACACCGGCACTTCCCAGGCGACGCCCTTCGTCGCGGCGGTGGCGGCGGCGATCAAGTACGCGAACCCGGCGTGGAAGGCACCGCAGATCAAAAGCTGCCTGCTGGGCTCGGTGATCAAAAAGAACCCCTACTCCGGCAGCTGCGTCTCGGGCGGACGGCTGAATGCCTTTGCGGCGATTTCCTCCGCGATCGGGCAATTGCCAGCCAGCGATGCCGATGGCGACGGAAGTGGCAACCTGGCGGAGTACCTGTCCGGCACCCCCATCGATGACGCCGCCCGCCAGCCGGTGGTCAGCAGTTCGGTGAGTGGCGGATTCCTCGAAATCGGGGTTCCGCAGGTGGTTCGCAGCGATGCCCACTACGCGGTCGAAACCTCCACCGACCTGCAAACCTGGACCACTTCCGGCGTGACCGATGCCAGCACGCCCCTGCAGGTCATCGGCCGGATTCCGGTCACAGGTCTGCGCGGCTTCCTGCGGATCCGCGCTGTGACGGGGCCTTGAGAGCGGGGGCTATTTCGCTGCCGGGATCACCTGGTTGTCCTGCCATTTCAGGCCTTCGACATCCCGGGTCGCGGCGAGGGCTTCGACCGGGGTTGCTTTGTTGTTGGAGAGGTGAAAGCGGTTGCCTTTCACCAGGATGCCGGCGGTCGATTTGAAGTCCATCGCCAGGTCTCCCGTGAGGGTGAAGTCGTTGTCGAGGATACGGATGTTCCGGTGCACCGCGCCCTCGTGACGGGTGTTTTGCGGAGCGAACTGGATCGGGGTCATGCCGCACTCGAAGAAGGTGTTCCCGGTCAGAGTCAGGTCCTGCACCGGCCCGGACTCGAACCAGCCGGCAGCATCGTCTTCCACCAGGATCGAGGGCATGCGGGTGCGGAAGAAGCGGCAGTTCCGGATGACCGCAGGCTGGCGGGTGGTGATCAGAAAGCCGCGGGTCGGGACCTGGCCGATGTCGCAGTTGCTGACTTCCAGCGATGGGGTCCAGGTCAGGTTCTCGACCACGTCGGTTCCCATCGCCACTCCTTCGGGGATCGGGCGGTTGAGCGTCAGGGTCTGCTCCTGCCGGCCGGGCTGCGCTTCGACGGCGGTCACCGTAGCGGTGCCAAAGGGGAGCAGGGTGCCGGGCCTGACGAAGGCGATCGCGTCTCCCGCGACATAGGCCTGGAAGCCCCAGGTCTGGGAGTGCCCGAAGCGCACCACGATGCGGTCCGGTGCGGGTGAGGAGGCGATCTTCAGGTGCACGCCGTGGACGTTCAGGGCATCGTCATGGGCGCAGGTGAGGGTGGAGTCGGCGATGTGGATTTTCCCCCGGCAGCCGGCGAAATGCAGGATGTCCGCCGCGCTCACCGCGGTCCGGCCGCTGCCCTCCTCCGGTGCGACGGTGATCCGGTCAAAGCTGACATTTTCCGTGAACTGGGACAGCACGCCGAAGCCGCGCATGGCGTGGATCTTCACGTCGGACATGGCGACATCCCGGCAGCGGCTGAACCACATCCCCGCCTGGTCGCGGATGCTGTTGCGGAACTGATAGGTCCAGCCGGGGTGGGCGTTTTCCAGCGTGGCAGGCGGGACGGTGAACTTCAGTCGGCCGTGGCCCAGGTCCTCGATCGCCGTCGCGGAACGGGTCGGGTCATTGCCGCGCCAGGTGATCTTCCGCTCCGGGTCGTAGGGTTGGCACTGGTCGGCCTCGCTCTGCCAGTCCTCGCCGGTCCACAGGATGCGGTTGCCGCCGTTCAGGGTAAAGGTGCTGGCCGGGTGAACCTGGCCGATCCAGAAGCCGTCGCCTTTTTCCACCGCGGTGATCTCTGAAACAGACGGCCGCGCGAAGTCAAAGGACAGCCCGGTCAGGATCAGGCGGGTGCTTTCCTCTGCCACCACCATGGTCATGGCACCATGCATCATCAACGTGGAGCCATTGCCCCGGACGGTAACCTGGTCGAGATGGGAAAGGTCCAGCGCGATGGTCCGGACCGCATCGGAGCCCTTCTCGGTCGCATTGCTGTAGTAGCAGGCTCGTTTGGTCGCGTGGGTGGAGTGGAGATCGTAGCGGCCTGCGGGCAGGTTCAGTGTCACCGGCTTCTCCGCCTTGGCCGCCGCTGCGATCGCCTGCTGAAAGGCCTCCGTCGCGTCCCTGCCCGAGTCTGCCACCGCTCCGAACGTGGAAACGTCGATCACGGTGTCCGCCTGCAAGGGGGAGAGGGTCAGTCCGAGCGCGATCAGGGAGGAGCGATGAAGGGCCAGCATGGGAGGCCGAGGACAGGGCGCGGTGACCGGCGCGGCAAGGCGGAAGCGGGACCATTTTATGCGATGCCCTGAAACGGCGTCACGGCAGGCTGGCTTTCAGTCGCAGGAAGCGATGCGGCGCGGAGCCGACCGGGGTATTGTCCCGGACCTGCAGGGTGGTGCTGTTGTTGACCTCGGTGGTGGTTCCAGAGGTGCTCCACGCTGCCGGATCGTCGAGGGCTGCGGTGGCTTCCACGGCCAGGGTGACGCCGGTGGCGGTGGCGTTTTTCGCCACGGTCAGACGCAGGTGGCGGCCGTCGGCGAGGGGCTCCAGATCGACCGGCACGGCAGGCGGTGTCGCGGCCGCCGGGTCGGTGCCCAGGGCGAACTCCAGCAGGTTGCCGAGGCCATCGCCATCCGGGTCGGCAGTCAGGTCGGCGTCGCCGGGCAGCCGGTTGAAATGCTGCACGAACCAGCCGCTCCAGGTCGCGGGATCGGGTGCGGCGCCGACGGTCAGGTGGATGGTCGCCACCACCGGGCTGGGCAGCAGCGGTCCGGTCAGGGTGACGGTTGCGGTGTAGTGGTCGCCGGTCTTCATGCCGGTCGTGTCCACGGTGAAGGGCAGCGTTTGCACGGCACCCCGCGCGATCGATCCGGAAGCCACCCCGGCGGTCAGCCAGGCGGGCCCGCTGCCGGCCGGGGCGGAGAGCAGGGAGAGATCGGCAGGTGCGGTAAAGCCGCTGATCAGGGTGCCGGTATCGGGGTTTCTCTTGTCGACGGTCAGCGAGGCCGGGAAGCCGTTGGTGAACCGGTAGGCGGAGATGAACAGCGCGTTGGCCGTGTCGCTGTAGGCCATGCCGGTGTAGCCGGAGGTCAGGGGCCAGGCGGAGGCGGTGGTGAAGGCGGGGTAGAGATACTCCTGCATAACCGAGCCGGAATCGACCGAGAACACCGACTTGCGGGTGGCGCTCCAGGTGAGATTGCCGCTGCTGCCGGCGGGCAGGGTGGCGAGCGGGGCCAGCGCTCCGGTAGTGGTGTCGATTTTCTGCAGCAGCAGGTCGCCGGAGTCGGAGCCGGTGGTGACCATCAGGTCCGGACCGGCAGCGAAGAGCCGCACGATCCAGGTGAACCGGGCGGCGATGGGGACGGGAGTGCCGAGTGTGCCGGCGGTCAGGTCATAGGGGACCAGCGAATACGTCAGACCGCTGCCGCCGAGATACTGGCCGCACAGTAGCAAGAGCTTCTGATTGAAATGGGCCATGTCGTAGAGGTCGCCATACGCCGAGAGATCCGGCAGGCTGCGAAGGGCCAACTGGGCTCCGGTGGCGGGATCGAGATCGAGCAGCTCCACGCCGCCGCTGTCGGTGAAGCGGGCTCCGTAGAGGACATTTGCCGCCTGCCCGCTGCCGGTGAGCTTGAGGTCAAAGGCGAGGTCGCGCGGAGAGTCGCCACTCGCCTTTGCGGACAGGGACAGCGTCCGGGTCTGGTCGGCGGGAACGGTCAGCTCCAGCGTTGAAGGGCTGAGTTCCAGGGCGGCGGCTCCCAGCGAGAAATCGGCCGGGGCGGTGCCGGCGGTGGCGTTGACCGTGCGGGTGTCCGAAGCGGCGAGGCCCGTCGCCGCGGCGGCCACGGTGAAGGTTCCCGCCACGGTGGCGGCCTGGTAGTGGCCGGTGGAGTCCGTGGTGAGGTCATGGTTCACCGGGCCGCGGAGAGTGACGGTGGCGGCAGGGATCGGCGCTCCGGTGGCGGCGCGGGTCACGGTGCCGGAGAGGGTGGCGGGATTCCACACGGTGAGTTGCAGCGTGTCGGTCCAACTGCGGTTGCTGGAGGGAGTCGTCATGGTGAAGGTGACGGTGAAGGTCGCAGGCAGGGTGGCGGGGTTTCCGAGGGTGAGCTGAAAGGCCTGGTCGAGCGCCTGGGTGGAGTTGGCGGCGAGGCCGGCAGTGGTGATCCGGGTCTGGTTGAGAGTGGCGGGTGCGCCGGCGGAGAGGGCGGCCGTGAGGGTGGCGGAGGTGGCGGCCACGGAGCCGGTGTTGGCGACGGTCAGGTTGAGCGCCACGGTTTCGCCGGGATTCAGGTAGGCGTCGCCGTTGCCGCTGGTGACCGCGAAATCCTTGCGGGTCAGTTGCAGCACCGGCCCGCCCAGATCGCGGATCGCCTTGTAGGCATTCAGGCGGCCGCCGCTGACGGTGCGCTGGGTGAGGACCGCGAGGGCATCGGTATTGCCCAGCAGGCGGGTGCGGACCTGCGCGTAGGTGAGGGTGCTGTTGGCGGCCAGCACCAGCGCGGCGGCGCCGGTCACGTGCGGGGTGGCCATGGAGGTGCCGCTCATCAGCCCGTAGCGGTTTCCCGGCAGGGTGCTGTAGATGTCGACTCCCGGTGCGGCCAGATCGACGCTGGTGTGGCCGTAGTTGGAAAAGGACGCGAGGTGGTCGGAGCTGTCGGTGGCGGCGACGACGATGATGTTGTCCTCGGGGTAGTTGGCCGGGTAGACGGGGATCTGGTCATTGTCATCGCCCACCTGGTCGTCCCCGCCATTGGCTGCGGCGGCGACAAAGAGCACGCCGCGCGAGCGGGCCCGCTTGATCTCGGTGTCCAGGCTGTCGCCGGTGCTGCCGGAGGAACTTCCCCACGAGTTGTTTAGTACTTTCGCGCCGTTGTCGGTGGCAAAGCGGATGCAGGCGATGGCGTCGGAGGTGGCACCCGAGCCGGAGGGCCCGATGAAACGCACCGACATCATCTTCACGCTCCAGTTCACCCCGGTGACGCCTGCGCCGTTGTTGCCTGCCGCGCCGATGGTCCCGGCCACGTGGGTGCCGTGGCTGTTGGAGCTGCCGTCCATCGGGTCGTTGTCATTGTCGTAGTAGTCGTGGCCGTGCTGACCGGCGGCGTTGCTCCAGACGTTCGGAGCCAGGTCGTTGTGGGTGTAGTCCATCCCGGAATCGACGATGCCCACGACGACGCTGCTGCTGCCGGTGGTGATGTCCCACGCGTCCTGGGCATCGATGTCGGCCCCGCTGGTGCCGCCGGTCTGGCCGGTGTTGTGCAGCGCCCACATGCCGGGGTAGCTGCTGTCGTTCGGCACGGCGGCGATCTGCTGCAGGTAGTCGGGCTCGGCGGTGGTCAGGCCGCTTTGCCGGAGCAGGGCGATCCAGCTCGCCATGGCCTGGGCGGAAAGCGGCTCGGGAAAGCTCAGCAGCACGTGCTCCCCCGTGTCGAGGCGGCTGAGCACGGAGACTTCCGGATGAGTCGCCAGGAAGCGGTCGAGCAGCGGCTGGCTGCCGTTTTCGATCCGCACCAGCAAATGGTCCGCGACCATGCTGACGCGGCGGGAGGGACGGTCCCCGGCGGCGGAGTAGTCATCCTCCACCCGGATCAGCGGATACTTGAAAGCGGTCCGGTAGATGCTGGTCACGTGGCGGCCCGACTCCGTGGCGCTGGAGACCTGGGAAAGCAGCTCGCCCTCTTTCACCAGACCGTCGATGGGGTGGCCTGAGCTGGGACGCTTCGCGGGTGGTGTGGCCCTGGCATTCACCGGGATCGCCGGATGCTGCGCAACCGAGGCGGCCAGCCTTGCCCGCTCGATCGCCCGGGAAGGCTGGGGGGATGGCCAGTTTAGCAGCGGCGCGACCGCCACGAGGGCCAGAAAGAACAACGCTGCACCGAGGAGAATGGGATGGGGCTTCATCGTCGAAAGAATATAAAATTATTCTTTCGAGAGTTCGGGCTCCCATCGCAAGCCTAAAGAATAAATTATTATTCTTTGGAGCGTTTGCCCACCGGCGGCTGCAGGTAGCGGTAGGGCGAGTAGTCCACCGGATCGCGGAGAGCCACGGTGATCTGGTCGGTGCCGTCGTCCTGAGCGATCCTGCCGACTTCGATCAACAGGCTGGGTGCCGAGAACCAGGTCACGCCATCGGGAGAGATTTTCACGCCGCCGCTGCCACTGCCGGAGGGCGCGGAATAGGTCAGCGCCAGGTGTTCGCCCATGGGGGAGTCGATCAGGCAGAGCTCACCGGAAGAGGGGGCGGGGCTGGCCGTGGCGGAAGCCGTGAGGGCGGAGGCCGTCGCGTAGGAAAAGCTGGCTTCCTGCCGGGTGAGGTCGGCGGTGGCGGTGGTTGTGGCAGGTTCGACTCCCCTGACCACACCGGTGGCGGTTCCGGGGGCATCCCTGGAGGTGACGCCGTAGCTGACAGTTACGACGGGTTCAGTAGCTGGGCTGGCGACCGGTCCGGTGGTCAGGACCGTGGCCGCTCCGGAGGAAGCCGGGGCTTTGCTGCCGTTCCTGGCGGGGAGGGTTCCTGCGCTGATCGTCCCGGCGTCAGCTCCGGTGGCGGGATTGACCGGGGAGACGCGGCGGGTGCTGTTCCATGCGGCCACCCGGCGCGGCGGTGAAAGGCGGCGGAGCGGGGAGGCCGGAGAACGGATGGCGGCGGGAGGATCGGCGGGTTCTTCCGCATCCTCCGGGAGAGGCTCGCCGGCGAGGCCGTGCCTTTCGCCCAGCTCGGCGCGATCACCGCCGGCATGCTGCTGGTGATGGTCGCGGATCTCGCCGGCAGTATCATCGCCGCGGCAGCGCTGCTCATCCTCGCGGCGCTCCTTTATGTCGCGGCTGTCCGAGTTGACCGGCAAGCGCATCGCCATCGGCTTGCAGGGCAGCGGCTCGCGCGTGCTGGCGCTGACCTTGTTGAAAGCCAGCGGGATCGAGCCGGGCGGCTCTACCAAGCTGATCGACATGGGCGGAGACGAGGCCGCGGACGCGCTCAGCAAGGGAACGATCGACGTCGCCTTCCTGATGGGCGAGTCGGCGGCGCCGGCCACCATGGGCAAGCTCTTGCGCACCTCCGGTATCCGTTTGCTGGACTTCTCGCAGGCCTCGGCATACACGCGCCGTTTCAGCTATCTCAATGAACTGACCTTGCCGCCGGGCGTGTTCGACTTCCGCCGCAATCTGCCGGACCATACCATTCGCCTGATTGCGCCAACCGCCGAGCTGATTGCGCGCGACGACCTGCATCCGGCCTTGTCCGATCTGCTGATCGAAGCCGCGCGCGAAGTGCACGGCAAGGCCAGCGTGCTGCAGAAGGCCGGCGAATTCCCGGCGCCGCTGGCGCATGAATATCCGATCAGCGACGACGCCGCACGCTATTACA
>JAJDFF020000477.1:0-20565 GCA_021527025.2 Geoglossum cookeanum | reverse complement strand
TGTGTTGGGTGGGGGGTGGGTGTTGTTTAAAAAAATTTTGAATTTTTTGTTTTTTTTTTTAATAATTATTTTTAAAAAAAAAAAAAAAAAAAAAAAAAAAAAAAAAAAAAAAAAAAAAAAAAACTACCCAAAAAAAGGAAGAAAACAAAAAAAAAAAACAAAAAGCAAAAAATTACATAATCAAAATGCAAACTCTCTTGGATGGAAAGAGGAAGAGAGAGAGATTGCGGGTGCCAACTCACCCGAACCCGCGCATAAACCAGCAGCGAAGCAGCGAAACAGCGGCATTAGCGTGCCTCACGCGCGCAACACACCCGCAACACCGCGCAGAAAAAATATCCTCCGTATATCGAATCGGCTCCCCTCCTCCCGCCGTGCGCTCCTCTCTCTGTCTTTGCCTCTTCCCGGGTAGGATTTCTCTAGGATTTCTCTAGGATGGCTTCTACTCATATGCTACGTACTTCTGGTACTCTCTGTACTCTGGAGTTGCATTCTGTTCTACTGCAGAGAAGGGGTGTGTGTGTGTGTGTGAGTGTGTGTGTGAGTGTGTGTGTGGGGGGGGTGCTGGTTCTTGCTCGTCTCACCCACCGCCAAGTCGCCCACCAACACGGGGTTTCGAGGTAAAAATAAAAAAAAATAAAAAAAAAAATAAAATCGTTATTATTGCCGGGGAATGAAAAAAAAAAAAAAAGTTGTTTCCCCATTCTAATCTATTCTCTTGCTTTTCGTGCCCAAGCCGAAAACGCAGAGCTCGAGCTACAACGCCCGCTGCTCCTCCTTCTCCAACGAGGGGGAGTCGTTGTCACCGCCATCTCCGCTCTGTTGTAGTCACCCCGTCAATCGGGAAGAGAGAACTCAGCAGTCGCGGCCATAGGTGTTTGGCTTGCCGTCTTGGAGGGTGACCGACCCTCGCGTGCGTTGAGAAAATCTCCGCCCTTTCGTCCACGCTTGGCTGCGCTCGCTGGCAACTCACGATTGAGCGATTTGCTGGCAACACACTCCCTCCCCTTCTTCGCTGCTAGTCCTGCCTTGATGATAAAAACTCATCACCGGCAGTATCGAAGGCCCGCCAAAGACTCGCTATCGGTGGTCTCTTGCCGGCTTGCTCTTCTTACGGGTCGCTGAGTTTTCGCGGCCTTCTTTTGCCATCCCTTCATCGCACAGGACAACAGCGGCGCGTTGGCCATAAGGTTGCGGCTCAAGGGTACTGCTAATCTTTTTTGGAAGGGTGAGTTGGCACACTATCCTCTGTGATTCTCATCTGCCCCGTTGGCTGTTTCCAACACACAATCTCCTCCGCCACGAGCCTTTCTCGATCTTCGTGTTCGTGCCGAGCTTCTCTTGAGTGGAGGCCAAGCTGACGGATGGGCTTTTTATCTGTAGATTGCAGTCTACTTCATCTGCGGCTTGCCGGGACGTGAAACGTTGGCCTCCTACTTTTTTCTCCACGGGGAGCTGCGTGGATTCCACTTGTTTCTCAATCTTCAGTAGCAAGACGGGGCACTGACCAGTTCCGAGCGAACATGTCAACGGCCAACCAGCCTTCCAATCCACAGCGCCCACCCGCAAACACGTCCTCCTCTTTCTTCGATTTCTCTCCTATCTCTCTGCCATCCTCAACGCCTGGCAGGGACGAGTCTGCGGATTCGGGTCCATCGGGTGGACAAGGACCAAGTTCTCAGACTGGCGGCCAGCCAATTCTGGCGAGCAATAACCCATATTTCCAGCATGCGACGAAGGCAGGCAGCAGTCCTCATGGATCGTCGCCTGGTTTCAATGCTGGACCAACGGCTCCTCCTACTAGCGGGGGCGAAAGCCAAAACATCTTCCAGGACATGTTCAGTCCACTACACGCGGATGCCAATACAGTATCCTCTACGACCTTTGGACAAGCCCGAGGCAGGAGCTCACCGGCCAAGAGGACATCAACCTTCTTCCCAAAGGCAACAGAACAGTCTGTAGATAGTCATACCTCTGCCCAGGAGGGCCAGCCGACGTTGGTGGATGTATCGCTCCCTCCCCCTGGAACCTCGAACCAGTCGTTCAGCCAGAGCTTTCCCTCATCCTCTGCATCTCCTGCTCAGCGATCTCTGTCGAATGACAATTCCGCTTCGTTGAGCACTTCAAGTAATTCATGGGGTCGCGGCGACTCGTCATTTACGAGCAACAATAGTAGCGATCTTGCAGCGCTCGGCAGCTCCGGTATCGGAGACTCGATGGATGACCACCAGTCTCCACCAGCTACTTTCGTTGGATTACCTAGTGGAACTGCACCGGGTGAACGAAAACCGGGTTTGGGGAGAACTGAGAGTGGGAAGGCAGGTGTCATTGCACGGCCAACGAATGCGGCTGAAACTTCAAAAGCCAATGTAGACTCTCAGACAAACAACCAGAGTAGCAGTCCCTCAGATGGGGTTACTGGTCAATCGTGGAACATCGAATCTTCTTCCCAATCACAGCGGACTGATCCGGACAGCAGTTCTGATGGTCGAAAGGCCCAAACACCCTTGTCCGCCACGTCATCAGCACCTACAACAACTGGATCACTCTCGCTCTTTGGACAGTCGACACACGGTCAAGGACCTAAGGCAAAGCCAACTCCTCCAGCACAACAAGACTCACCTGCTTCCAATCACCTATCGTCTCATGGTTCCTCTCCAAATACATCTGGTCCGTTCCGTCCTCTACCACCTGTGCTTGCCTCTCAGGCACCCCCAAAGCAAGACCAAAAGTTGGACCCAAGGTTGGAGGTACCATCTCCAGCGCCGACTCCTTACCTCCCACACGGTGTACCTCCCCCTGCACCTTCTGCACCTCCACTTCCTGATAACCACGAATATCCTCTCCCGTTCCTCGGTTCAGGGAGATTTGGAGGGGGGATATCAGGCATGCGATCCTGGGGTGGCCCGCTTAGTGCTGTACCAAGTCGCTTCACCGATAATAGACGGCCCATGGGTGGTGACCTCTCTGGCCGTGATGGCTCGGGCATCAGCCCTCCAGTTGGGACTATCGGATCTGGACCGCAACACGGCCTGACTCGAGGCACGCTGGGAGCCTCACTCGCGGGAGCTGGTGGTTATGGGTTTCCGGGGAAGAGCAACAATGAAAATTTGCCTGCTGGCAAGAGCGGTCAGAGCGGAGGTTTGCCTCCGATAGGCTCAGGAACAAGCAAGATGTCGAGCACGTCATACGAATTACCTCGGCCACCGAGTATTCTATATCCAGATCCCATACCTTGGGAATATCGGCCATCAGAGCGACAATCCAAGAGGCTTGCTTCCATCGATGAGAGCATCCCGGAGGATAGGGCACCGGGCGGCGATATGGGGATCTCCCCAACCACTTCGTCTACGAGAGGGCCAGGTGTTGGTGGTGGATTGGGTCTTAGCTTTCCTTCCGGATCTGGAATTGGGGACGGCGGATCGAAAGGCGGACAGTACTCCCCACGACACCGGAACTTGCCGCCGAGGCTTTCACAAGCGCAAATGCTTGGATCGAATATTGGAACGCGAGAGAGCGTAATGCGTGGGCAATGGGTAGGCGGTACCATGGCTATGCCCACTTCTACTAATGCTTCAAACTCATCAGGAGGCATGGAACTGGGGCAATCCCAGCCAAACACAATCATGGGGGGAAGGGAGCGTAGCGAATCGAGCGGCTACCCAGTCTACCTGCCACAGCAACAGGGTTCGGGCATCTCTGGGCGGGACCTTAAAGAAACCTATCGCTTTTCTCAGGGCCAACCGCTTGGCACGCAGCCGAGGTCAGAACTGTCAACTATGCAGATGCAGCTTCAACAGGCGGAGGAACAGCAGCAGAGGGTTCGTCAGAGACAGATGCAGCTTCAGCAGCAGCAACAGCAGCAACAACAGCATCAACAACAAACTGCTGCCTCGTACGGCGCAAAGCGTCCGGGCTTAACGAACCGGCCATTTAGTTTCGACGAAACGAAACCAGACGAGGGTCAACAGACACGAGAGATATCCCAACGGCAGGGCTTTAACTACAATATGCAGCCATTGCGCGATGACCACGGCTCCCCTGCTGGGTCAGCTGGCAGTCGAAGGAGGGTATCAAATGCATCCGGCGGCGGACAGAGGACCAGCTTAGATCTCAAGACCCCCGACTTACCAGTTCTCCATACCAGGAACAGTTCTGGGAGGGCGAATGAAGAGGATGCGATTGCTAGCCTTGCAGACTTGTATCCAACCCTCCCCACGAGCCACGTGCAATCACTCCATAGCTTCGCTTTATATCTGCAGGAGGATGCCCTAACAGCAGAGCGTGGGGAGAAGCTAAAGGCAGGGCAGGTTACTGGAGGTGTCAGCGGGGTAAAGAAGGGCTTTGATGAGTCGAGGCTTTCGGCCCTAGGTATCTCGAGGATGAAGAGGTGGGACGAATGGAAGGAACTGGAGGAAGTAGAGAGGAAGAGGGTTATTGCATTGATCTCTCCCGGGATAGCCATCTCGTCATCGGCTACAAAGAGGAGATCTACTGGTGGGGCCTCTGAGGGTTCATCGTCGGGAGGCTCTATGGAAGAGACTAGAACCCAACGACCTCATGGACTGAAGGGAGGTCAATCAGGTGGGAAGACTAATGAGTCATCTACGAGGACAACTCCATCAACTACTCCTAATGTCACGAAGAACCCGTTCACTCCGACCGACTACGACGAAGGGGAGATGATGCAACCTTTGCCTCCACCTCTGGGGATGCCGGATCTAACAGATATGGACTCTCCACCGCAGCAAGCTGGTGGGAGGGATTATCGCCGTACGGGTGATGAGGACGATGACGACGACGATGACGATGACGATGATAGTGAGACCCGAGATTTCTA
The DNA here is from genome assembly GCA_021527025.2 of Geoglossum cookeanum. Classification (NCBI taxonomy): domain Eukaryota; kingdom Fungi; phylum Ascomycota; class Geoglossomycetes; order Geoglossales; family Geoglossaceae; genus Geoglossum; species Geoglossum cookeanum. The sequence goes on along the minus strand of JAJDFF020000477.1, from coordinate 15,725 downwards.
CCCGAGCAGAAGACAACGTCAAGCGGCGGCCGAAGCAGCAGCCAAAGCTACTATTGCAAAGAATGAGGGTGCGGGTCAGGCTGGCCCCCCATCTCCCACACCAACCGATCTCCAGGTTGCCGCGGCGCCGAAAGTGGATCTCGAGTTGCAGATGCCTCGACCGCTACCAAGCGTGCCAGCCACGCGGATTGACCCTAGCGCTAGGAGGAGGTTGATCGACGAAGAGTCTGTGGCTGGTACTGAGAGTCGAGCTAGTACCAGAGACGAATCGGGTCAGGATGGGCCCACTGCGGCATTTTATCATCCCGATCGGCAGGCCGGCATGAAGAAAGTTGACGTTGACACGAGGCAATTGTCTAGTGTTGTCAACAGCTTCAGTCGACGAAATGCCTCATCTAATATCGCTGGCGGGAACGGCCGAAGTGGAGCCCCACAACAGCCAATGACTGAAATTCCACCATTCCTGAGACAAGCCTACTCTGCGCTGGAGATTGCAACCAACAGTCCCTCGCTTGAAAATTTCCTTGCGGAAACTCGTCGCATCCTGGATGGTAAAACATCGATCCTAGTCAACGCGTTTAGTAACGACTCTGGTGCGCGGCGACGTGCCAATCAGACCCAGGCTGCGGCACTGATGAATACAGGCCGCCTCTCCTACTCCGACATTGAACGGCTCGGGGAAGAATTCGAGAAGGAAGAGGCGAGGAGAAAACTTGAGCTCGACAAAGAGGTTTACCTACTCTTTGAGAATACGTTTGTCGAGGTCTCGTACAAGGAGGTCAAGGCGCAATTGGACGTATTGGGGAGAAAATGGTATGAAGATGTTAAGAACTGGTTGTTCGGTGCAGTTACGGCAGCAGTTGGCAGCAATCAACAATCTGGTAATGGCACGTCAACAGAGTACCACCTCATCCTCGAATCGGTTGACCTTCTGAATAAGCTTCACTTGGCCATGGAGGAACATGAGCATGTCCTCCAAAACCTCGTCTCTGAGAGGAATTCGCGGTACTTGCAAATCTCGGTCTCACCATTACTTGCGGTTGGCGACAATATCCGTGCTGCTGAAGCTGAAAGGAGATTCTGGGCGGACGAGCAGGAGCGGCAACTTATTGCAAAGATGGAGGCACAGAAGAGAGCAAAGGATCACGCTAATATTGTCGAACGCATTGACTCTGAGCTGATTAGAGGCTTGAAGAGGAAGTTCGACGAGGTTGTGCAAGAGGTTAATGGTGTCGTTGACCAATTCCCGAGTCAGGTCCTTCCAGAACTGTTCAGGAGGTTCTTCGGTTTTGATTTGAAAGGAAATGTTGTTGTCAACATGATGGAGGAGGGCTTCCTCGTGCCACCGAATGCGATCGCTTCCCTTGGGGACAGTGTGCAAGCACTCAGCGAGATCGTCAGTCTCGTCAAGCTAGCTCTCGATTTCCAGAATGATCCCCAAGTCAAACTTTGCGAGGCAACTTGCAGCTTGCAAGTGACGGAGAACCATGCACAGAACCAGGGCATAACGAGCCCAGCGATCACTGCTGCTGCATGTTCGTCTGCGTTAGCTACACTGATGCCGTCTGCACTCAAACGGCTCACTGAAGAACAAACTCAGCGGGCGAGCCAAGCGCAGGATGAGCTCCTTGATATCCTAAGGAACTTGAGATCTATGGTCGCCGCATTTGAAAAGAATCCCCGCTTACCTGCTGTTACTGTCCGCCCACCTGAGGCGGGTGGAAATGGGGACGGGAATGGTGCCTATCAGCCGCACCAGCAGCAGCAGCAACACCAGCAACCGCAACAACACCAGCAGCACTCGTCGCCTCAACAGGGAGGTTATAGTGGCAGCAGCGACAGTCCGCAGTACTCCGCGGGGGTCTACGACTCTTCAGACCCCGGCGCGCGCTGGGGCCAAGTGAAGCAGGGACACGGGAGGGAGAATATGCCGAACCTTGCCAGCGTTATTGGTAGTTTTAAAGCTGTAGGTTTGCCCCATACCGTAATATTTTGGTCGGATCACGGTCTTACTAACCACTCTCTCCAAGACCCACGTCCCCGCCAATAATTCAAGCATGAATTCACCAAGTAACTACTCTTCTGGATATCAGCAGGGGACGGCCCCTTGGGGTATGAACCAGTCATATTGACCGCTAATGACTCGCATCAAGTTACGAGATGATTGAGTGCATATTATTTATTCGTTCCTCTGTTTCCTTTCCGCTTTCAATAGACGACCACGATTCCATGACCGTCATGACATGAGCAAGTCATCTTCCAGCATGCATGATACCCCAAACAGCACGCACTGCACGCATTAATTTATTCATAAGCAAATTTTTAGTTTCCTATTTGCATTGGACAATCCATTTTTTTGACTTCGGAAAACCCGCATAATTGAAAAATAGAGACGTGACTTTTTGGTGATCGATGAGGTGGGGCGGTGGGAACAGCGAGAAGAGGAGATGGGTTTGCGAAGAGAGACGGTGGCCGTTGGCCTACTTACTAGACGGAGGGTCCGGGGACTGGTAGATGGGATTCGTTGTGTGAAAGCTGGATGTTGATGATTCAGATGGAGAAGGGGTCTGGATAGAGAGCAACAAGGCAGCCCCCTGTCTGTATCATAATGCCTGAACCGATAGATTGTAAGCTTAGAAGCAAAGGAGGAAATACGATATATATCATGAATTGGTAGTGCCTTTTCAGCGGTTAAGACTGTTGTGGCTGGGAATCCGATGATCTGGTGTATCCCCCAGCTAGCTATTGCCTTTTTGTCGGTGATTACGTAACCTAACTAGAACCCCCGCCACGACCCGATGTCTATTCATCCCGAACTCCACGATAGGCAAGGGAGCTGGCGGGGCGACTCTGGGCCGCTGTCATGAGCCGCCCACGAAGGGTCGCTATCATAGGTAGAACATCATGACCACCCTTATTCCACAAGCATTTTCAGGATTGACCGAATTGTTGGCTTAGGCGGAGGACCAGCTGGCCTCGTAGCGGCGGCCACGCTCTTCCGATCCCACGCCCCGGGGACGTTCCAACCGACGATCTTCGAAGCGTCCTCTTCTGTTGGGGGAATGTGGCCCTGCGAAGCTGATGGTGACCGGCCTCACACAGTGTATGGACATATGCCAACGAACTTGAGCAAGTACACGGTCAACTTTTCGGGTTTGGCATGGGAGTCTGTTGGGGATATTGGCCAGGGTCGAGAGCATGGCGGCGCACCAATGTTTCCGAAGGCGTGGCAAGTCGGGAGATATTTAGCTGCTTATTCGAAGAAGCATGGGCTTGAGAGTTGCGTGCGGCTGGATTGTAGGGTTACGAGTGCTGTGAGGGGGGTGTTTGGGGATGGGAAGCGGTGGAGGGTGAAGTGGGAGAAGGGGTACAATGGAGATGCAGTCCGCACACCAGAACTGGCATCAGAGGACTTCCATTTCCTCGTCGTTGCATCGGGATTCTTTTCGAGGCGTTTCGAAACAGGGATAGAAGGCTTGGATGTCCGAACTAGGGAGAAGTTACATGTCACGCATACATCGGAGATAAAGGGTATTGGGGAATTGCTGCATGCTATAGAAAGGAAGGCTAAAGGTGTGGTGTCACCGGACTCTACAGGCAAGATTGTCGTGGTTGGTGGGAGTATGTCGGGTGCAGAGGCGGCGGCCTCGTTGGCGTTAGAGCTGTCATCAGAGAAATACTCTCCGCCGTCATGCAATAAGCGAATTGGTGACTATGCGGTATACCAGGTATCACCACGACCTTTCTGGGTGCTGCCACCAATGACGCCCAAAGATCCTTTCGTTCCTCCTGTTTCGGGGGCATCTGGGGATGCCTCGTCCCCAAACCCCGCTCCAGCGTTTCTTCCTCTGGACTTATGCCTATACGACCTCTCTCGCCTACCACTAGGGGAAATCAGGAAGGCTCCGCTAGTAGCGACACCCGAGAGAGCGATGTTAATGAATAGCTACCTCGGATCGCTAGTTGGCGGTAACCAGAGCGACCTCCGATCTGATGCACTTACTATGGGGCCGGATATGGCCCAGAAGCCACCCTGGGTGGCGGTTAGCGAGAACTATGCATCCTTTGTTCGTGATGGCAAAATTTCTGTTAGGCGTGGGCGGGTTAAGCGGGTTAGCATTGAGGAGGCGTCCGGAAAGGTATCGGTAATGTTGTCGGGAGGAGTTGTGCTTGAGAACGTGGTAGCTCTGGTTTTAGCAACAGGCTATAGACCACAACCGTCGCTCGGTTTCCTAGAGCCTGGCGTTCTGGATTCACTGGGATATAAGCCGGACAACACCTTCCTTCCGCTACTTCTCGAGAAGCACAGTACAATCCACCCATCACTGCCAGATCTTGGCTTCGTGGGTTTCTACCGTGGGGCATATTGGGGCGTCATGGAGATGCAGTCACGCCTTTTGGGGAAGCTTTGGGCAGGGGGAAAAGACGATAGTATGCATCTTCTCTCTGCCTCGCCGGAGGAGAGTTTGGAGATCCAAGCAATGCAAGCACTTCGAGATTCGGAGGCCGAGAAGGGCCAGTGGCCGATGGGCGACTATGTGGGTGTGATGGAAGAGTTTTCTAGGGACTTAGGGATTCCGCGATGCGGGCTGTGGGACGGTGCTGGTGAGCGTGTAGGCCCAGTTGTCCCAGCGAGATATGCGCCAGAGGGTTTGTCTCGAGAGACTCAAGTCACAATCTCCTCCCTCAATCGTACCCTCCAAGGCGCCAGAGCCTCGTCGCCCTCCTTTGTTGCCCGTGCAACCTTCTCCGCTCTCCAGGGTACATGGGAGTTCTCCCGCACCCTCAAAAGTGCGATCCCTACTTTCCCCTCTGGCACATTCATAGGCAGAGCGTCTTTCCATCCACGTCTGCCAACGGGTGATGGATCCGACGGGGAGTACCTCTACACTGAGGAGGGGGAGTTCATCACGGACGGGGGCCTTAAGCTAAAAGGCAGCAGGAGGTATGTTTGGCGATATAAAGAGGAAGGGGACAAGATAAGTGTATGGTTTGTGAAGTCTCATGATGCCCTTAGTGTGGACTACTTTTTCCATGAGCTGGAGTTTTTCGGGCGTGGTACCGATGCTTCCAGTGGGGATGGCAGGGGATTTGACGACGAGGATGGGGGATGGGCGGCAAGAGGGCATCATTTGTGCGAAGAAGATAACTATACCTCCCGGTATAGGTTTGTGTTTGGTGGGACAACGTTGAGGAGGTTTGGGGTGAGGTACGTAGTTGTGGGGCCGAAGAAGGATTATTGGACTGAGACGTGGTATCGACGTTGAGGTGTATGTTTTTTTAGCGGGGAGTGTTCAGATTCAGTGCATGGGGCAGCCAGCCCAGATTGAAATTCATCGAGATTGCCTGAGCCTCGATGGTTATGTCTGAAATTTTTTTAAGCGTTAGCTAGTTAGTTTGCCCATGTAGCCCAATAGTTGACTGGCAATCATACGCCATTAGCTGTCTTCCTAGATGTCGTAAGGCGCGTCTTTCCAACTCTTTACCCAATCTAATAGTAGTGGTAGCAATAATCTTAGCGACCGTAACCAAATCTAGAAATTCATCCTCGTCCTCCGCAACTTCCAAGCACCAGCGTTGAACATCGCATCGAGCCCCACACTTTCTGTCGTCCATCACTTCACCACTTCGGCAAAACCAAATTGCCCTTTACCTGGGAGATGGGGAAACAACCAGCGGGAGGAGAATCGGTCGACCAGATAGGTTATTTCGACCACATCGCCTCCATATTTAGAGCCCACCAGCATCCGATCGTCCTGGTCGAAGAATACGCCATGCGGTGGATGGGCGTGGCGATAAGCAGTTCCGAGAATGTTGACTTCCTCATCAAAGATGGTCAGCTCGACCTTGTCGTAGCTGATATTCTGGCTACCGGCCAGTACGAGCGCATCCCGCAGGATCTCAGCTGCAGATTGCGCGATCCCTACGTCAAGCAAGTACCCCGCCTACGACGCACCGACGACCATCTATTTCACACTCTCTGCCTCAGTCTGTGGTCTGAGTCCGTTTACAAGCTCGCAGTCGCCAGCCCAATGGTGGAGGTTCCGGATCCGTTCGCCTGGAACAATAACTTGGTGGAAGACCGCTTCGACCCCGTCGCCGCGGACGTCGTCTCCATCAGCTATAAATCAAGACTAGCAGCTGGCCGCCAACTCCTTCCCAACGTACCTGCACAGAGCCCCGAGTCAGGATATCCTGTATATGTGCCGTCAATCCCTCGTTTGATAGACGCCCTTCTCGATCAACAGAGGTATTGCCAGACCCATATCGAAAAATACAACTACGATCCGAGCCCTATCATACTATCGTCATACCACTTGGGGAATCTCATTCGCTACCTACATCTGGAGAAGCCCTACCAGCGGGAAAAGCTCATCCCAGAGCTTGCAGAACGGAATCGAGCAGACATGGAAGCGCGAATGGACAGATATAAGAGGAAGCCGCTGCTGACGTCGAAGAACTTTCCCTCTTCTCTTGTGCGCTGACGAGGGCGGAGAAGAACATCCTCAGTCGCGCCGCCATATGTCTATTGCCCACAGGTCAATAGGATTGCAATGAAGTGGAGTCGCGCTGCAAAAATCTCGCGTTGTGGGAATATGAATACGACTCCAGTCCCAGGCTCTTACTATGAAGGTGGCCGCGCTTTGAGAATGTAGCCCATTGCCGGACCATATTCTTGCATCGCGACCCGACTGTATCATAGGAGTTGAATCCCCTGGGTGTCCTCTAATTTTTTTCATTTTCTTGGAGTTAGGTAGGCATCATAGGGCATAGGGCATGTACAAATTTAATTTCACCTTCCAGAGCGGTCGCCACGCTACGCATACTCTTCGAGTTTTGCCACTACAGCTTCCCTATGTCATTGACGCGTTTCTCAACGACAACGACAACCCCAACAATCTTGCCCACCCAGCCCCGCTCTAGCTTCTGCCAACAACCTCTCCAGCTCCGCTCTCTCTTCTACCAACGACCGATCCACACCACCAGGAACCCCTAACTTCCGGTAAGCTCATTCAACACCCCCCAAGATTCGAGGGCTTATGCACAGTAGGTCATGGCCAATCGCATCGGTTCTGGCGAGAGGGCTGCGCTTCTCGAAGCATTCGCAGCAGCCACTGGGCTTCTCCCCCCCACCCTCCAGAATCAATTCGTCCTTGTCGGAGGGGCATCGATGCTGGTGCTGGGTGGCACGCGTTGGACGTCGGACATAGATATTGTCGTGACTGCTGAAGCCCTCAGCGCCTTCGAGGAAGCCGCCGCTCATGACCCTCACTTCTCCAAGGACGTGGTGCATTCCTGGTCCTATACAAGCACCACCCCCGGGATTGATAGTGTTTGTGTTGGGATTGAATTTTTGGCGATGGGAGGCGAGTTTGCGCCCGTGATTCGTGCTGCCCGCCCGGTTTTGGGTGGTTTTCGAGCCGGGTTGGCAGAGTTGGCGTTGATGAAGGCGCAGGCGGTGGACTCTCGCAGTGAGCCAAAGGACCACGAGGACCTCCGCTTCATCCTAGAAAAGATGGAGGGGAGTGAGGAGAGCTTTCGAGGTGTGGATATGAACGACGAGGACCTGGAGATCCTCACGGATTCGGTCGAAAGTCTCGGTGGGCGGTATTCGGATTTGCTGCAAAGCTTGCTTCGTCGTGCTTGAGAGCATATAGAGCTCCCGGGCGTGCCCTCGTTGATGTATGCCATTATTGGGGTCTTGGGGCTCACCCCCGCGATTTCACACTTAATGTAATCCGCAATCGATCCATCTATTCTCCTCAATATTGCAATACTTTTATTGGCGTAGCGAAAGAAATACGGCCTGCTTTCGGACACTCGAAGCCCATAGTCAGTGGGTCAGCTCAATGGCCTTGTGCTTACACATTTCTACCTCTTCGGCGGCCTCCACCCGCGATGCCGTCTGGCCTCTCTCGGAGAAGCAGTGGTCCAAACGGATTTACCCTTGGCTTGAATGAGTATTTTCTTGATGACATAATAAGTATCAGTTAGGAGGACTCACACTCTTCTGCTACGGCCACAGGGAGCACATTGGGAAGCGTGGGCCATCCGAGGAATCTGAAGCCAGTCTAGTAAACGGGAACCCCGGGGAATGTTGTCATAATTCTAGCGATTTCATAACAATTGGTCGGCTTTTTTCCGCTCGGCGCCTGGCTCATTTCGCGGATTTACGACTCTTTTTGTAACAATCCCCGCTATCACCTCAACTCATATCTGTCTTTGACAACTCTCAGTACCAGCTATGGATTTATACATTGATATCATTCCTGATGATCACGGCGAAGAAATCAGAGCGCGTGTGAGAGAACGAGATGGCTCCGACAGTGAAGAAGAACGCCCGGCAAGGCGTGCGAGAGCGGATACTGATGCCCTTTTACCACCGGGAGGTGATGGACGGGAGGTCGAAGAACCTCCCAAGCCCGAAGACGGCCTAGACAAGTTTGATCGCGAGCGCCTTCAGAAGGGACTGAGATACATCAACGAGGCAGCAAAGCGAAAGATTACTCCTCGCACCCAGGAGTTTCTCAAGCTCCACAAAGACGCCTACAAGTCTGCCCTAGCCGGCGGGGCTCCAGAAGAAGCTTCTCGTGCAAGCCCTGGACCGGGTGTACTGCTCTACTGCGTTTTTCTTCAAGCTACGCTCATCAGAGGAGTATGAACACCTTAGAACCACATGTTGTAGCTCATCAACGAATGGGCTCAGAGAAACCGTATCCTCCACGACCAAATCTGCCAATACATATCTGATCGCCACTGGGGCCGCCTCGCGGAGCAAGTCTGCCGCGATCCAAAAGAGTTGCTCAATGTGGCGCCTGATTCAGATACAGCGGCAAATTACGAAAAGGTCATACTCAGCATTCAGAATGAGTCGTGATAGTTTTGACTATTGGTTTCCGAATGAGAAGGCTAGGAAGGTGACCATGGAGAAAATGGCGAGGGAGAAGGAGAGGGCTCAGGAATGATCTGAGCCTACTGAAATCGGATCACAGAGTTGGAGATTTCGTCGTTCCGGTGGCGTATGCGAGGGGGAAGAATCATCAATTCTAGAATGGACGAGACTGCGTGGGGTAGGGGGGGAACTTGCAAGACTCGAATACTGTGGAGAATGTTCGGTGCCGGTGGGTAGTGTACTTTATTGCTCTCGTTTCGTCTACATTATGGGTGGTGGAAGAAACTTATACTGAGCCAAACTGTTGTGGAGCTTATACTGTATATCTGGGACCTGAGGCTGAGGTTTTTTCGAGACAGAAGAGAACTTATCTCTCTAGCTAGGACTGTTACCGGTAACCACGGAACCACGGAGCCCAAGAGCGCACCTCATCCGGGCGAGTATATTCCGGGTGATGACAATAAGGGTATGCTGATTCTATTCCCCGACCATATAGAAGACTAACGAGAACGAGAGCGGGGTGCTAGATTTTTCAATGCTCAAATGCGATATTGGGCGGTTTGATATAAGGACGACCTTTCCTCCATGGCAATAGAATGTGTTGGAGTTGGACCGCGCTGCTGCCGAAGAGAGCCGGCGGTTGCCCCTCTCTCGGAAACTTCTCGCTCGCTGCATCATGTATCATAGAACTGTCCAATACGCTAATCCAATTAACTCCATCTATATATTCTACCCTACTTCGCCGTGCCTAAATCAACAGTGGACAGTACGCTTGGTAATCACACGACGACGACGACGACGTGCGTGCACTGCTAGCTGGGGGGAGTTTAGTCACTCCAAATAAGAATTACCTACATGAAAGAGATGTAACCAAATGCCTTGGAAAAAAGAAATACCGTGCAATGCGCAGCTTCGGAAGGGCTAGAGCGTAGCGTTGACCAACAGTCGACAAAGCTCCTTTTAGAGCGTAGCGCTGGTATCAGTTCCGGTGGGAAACTCGTTACAGTACCGTTAGGCGCCCCCGATTTGGGCGCATGGGTTGGGGCGCTCTAGAGATGCCAAGCCAGACTCCAGCAAGCCCCCTTCGTTACCATCGCCATGAACCACTGAGAATGAGTGCCAAGGGCAGGGATAAGGTCATCGCGGGACCCCACATGTGAGCAAGTATGGGAGGTGGGCAGAGATGAAAAGCACTTCGTCACATGCGGTTCGCCCGCCCATTCAACGAACGCTCAGACTCACTCCGCAAGCTTCATTACTCCAGCGCCGCCAGATCACATCTCTTCTCCTACCGCCCAGCACGCTCAGCATCTCAAGACGATTCCTGCTAGCAGTGACCTTATCGCAGTTTGACAGGTCTGACGTTCTGATGCCCGATTGTGTGGGCCCTTCTCTCTCTGTTCCTCGATCTCATCCTCGAGGTTATACTGAAACTTTGCTTGGTCCTCTGTACGTCCCAAGTTCACCAGATATTCTGACCGTCCCAGTACCAGTTTCTCTCAAGACCATTTCGGACTATACACCGGGTCGTATTAGGACAGGTCTCAGCTGGGTCGACCAACACCTTCGTTCCACTGCATGAAAACCTTTTCCACTCTCCACAAAGGCCCTTCTGACCTATAAAGATACATGTATGGACGCTCTGAGTACCATTAATGAGGAAGAGCTCTTATCTTTAGTCTCGACTATCCGGACTTCCGAGGAAAGCATAGTCACTAAATATTGGCTGGGAGGATTAGGTCCCAAGACACAATCTATTCAGGATCGCATTCTTGAATTCAATAAGCTTCAGCCCAATGCCCGCTACGGCGATTACGTAGGACAGCTATGCTCCGATCTTGGAGTTGGGACAGCGAAGCTCAGGACGGAGGGTTACAGGCTGCTCTCGGGAGAGGGGCAGTGGACGGAAATCAGTAATGCCATGAAAATGGAAGATATTGCCATCCGGAATTACAAAGGTCCTCCAGACGCGGCCGACAGGCCATCACCGAGTATGGAAGCTGCTACCTACCTCGCATGCAACAACCTCAGGTTAAATCTACAGCTCACCTTGTGGGCTATTTGACAGTATGCGAAACAGAACAATATGATGCACGTCTCTTTAGACAACTATATCAGGGGCAAGGACTATGCCGCAGTTGCATCTCGACTTGCTGAGCTACCGAAAATAGTTCAACCGGAAGAAGAAGAGATGGAAACAAATATGCAGACTATTATCGAGGCCTTCATACAGGAGTGGTTCGATACTTCAGAAAATCCCAATGTGCCAAGAGCATGGCTGGCAACACAACAGCGAAGGGGTTATTCAAGGTTGATGAGAGATAAAGCGAAGGGTGGGGAAATTGCAGAGGAGGAGCATATTAAAGCGACAGCTGTTGTCGCAAGGAATATTATGGAGAGGGAGAGTGAGGATGCGCAGCTTGTAGAGCAGGCAACGGCAATACAAGCTATTAGAGACCCTGATGAGGAATCGGAGATGCGAGCGCCAGGTCCCGGGCCTGCTACAACAACCAAGAAAGGGAAAGAGAGGGGGAAAGGAAAGAGAAGGGGAAAGGAAAGAGAAGGGGAAAGGAAAGAGAAGGGGAAAGGAAAGAGACTAGCTAGTTCCGAAGCCCCTGTAGAGGTCAACCCAATGGCGAGGAAGAAATTACGCATGGCCTCCTGGAACAAGTGGACGAGTGTGGTTCAACGGATAAACCGTCATGTGAGGGAGCATGAAAGACTATACGGCGACCTCAAGAATCCCAATAGCGACCTTGACCATCCCGCAGGGCTCCATAAACCACCCCGAGTTGGCAAGCAAGGAGATCGATCCCACGACTAACGAGTAGATGACGAATGTCAAGTCGAAAACCTTAAGCTCATAAGTAAATGGCTATATCACTCGGACGTTTGAAAGGGCCTTTTGGGCCGTGACGACCAGCATCTTCCCCTGGGCCTAAGTTTGACGAAATATATCTGGAGCCCTGGATGAAAGCAAGGTGTGTGGTTGGTAGGGTTGAGAAAACCCCCAAGACACAGAAGTAGCAGGCGCGGGATATCATTTGATAATGGTTTTGTTTTTATTCACGCGTGTCCTGTGAAGGTCGAGGAGTTTCTTGTTCTAAGTATGCTTCTTGCGGAGCATAGTATTGTGGTATGCCCTGCCACCGGCTGCACCTTATGGCGCACGGGAGATTGGCATGCTCAATTAGGCATTGCTTAGGGATATGAGCGGAGCATGCCAATCCAAAGTCTGACCTCGAGGATTGGTTTAAGTAAGACAAGCTCGAGGTCGTTGGGGTCTGCAAGCGCAAACATGTCAGAGCCATGAAATTTAGGTATTAGCCTAGGAAGCTACAGGAGGGACAATGGCATTTGTGATCTAGCTGGATAGTAGGTTGATAGCCCTAAGGATACTCAAGACATGTAGCCCAGCCAATCAGATATAAACGATTGCAGAAGTTATCTTATCGCACATGTGCACTTCATCACGTGTAGTTAACCCGCCAACTCAACAATCGCTTTCCGGCATCAAGCTCGGACTCAGTGAGCACAGACCCCACGAGCTTCATTACATCAGCGCCTCCAGATCTCAGCTCTTCCCTTACCACCCAGTACGCTCAACACCTCAGCACGTTTCCTGCTAGCAGTGACTTTATCGCAGTTTGACATGTCTGACGTTCCGACGCCCGATTGTGCAGATACCCCTCTCCTTGTTCCTCGGTCTCGTCCTCGCAGTCATACTGAAGCTTTACTTGGTCCTCTATACGTCACAAGCCCAACAGATACGCCGACCGTCCCAGTGCCAGTCCCTCTCAAGGCCTTTTCAGACTATACGCCGGGTCGTATTAGGGAGGGCCTCAGCTGGGTAGACCAACGCCTCCGTTCCACTACACGAAAACCTTCTCCGCTCTCCGCAAAGGCCCTTCTTATTTACAAAGATACTTGTACGGACGCCCTGAGTACCACTGATGAAGAAGAGCTCATTTCTTTGGTCTCTACCATCCGAACTTTTGAGGAAAGTATAGCCACAAGATATTGGCTGGGAGGATTAGGTCCCGAGGCACAAGCTATTCAAGATCGTATTCTTGCATTCAAAAGGCTTGAGTTCAATGCCCGCTACGGCGATTACGTGGGACGACTATGCTCTCTTAGAAGTAAGACGGCAAAGCTCAAGACAGAAGGTTATGAGTTGCTCTCGGGAGGGAAAAATTGGACAGATATCAGCGATATTATAAAGCTGGAAGATCGTGCTATTCGGGATTACAAAGGCCCACCAAACGCAACTAACAGGCCACCGACAAAAACGACAGACGCTGTCTATCTCGGATGCGCTGACCTTGGTTTAAACCCACGACTCACCTTGTGGGCTATCCGACAGTATGGGGAACGGAACAACATGATGCACGCCTCCTTAGACAACTATATCAAGGGACAGGACTTTGCCGCAGTTGCATCTCGACTAGCACAAGACCTTGCTGAGCTACCAAAAATAGTTCCGCCGGAAGAAGAGGAGATGGAAACAAATATGCAGACTATTATCGAGGCCCTCATCCAGGAGTGGTTCGATACTTCGGAAAACCCTGATGTGCCAGGAGCATGGACGGCAACACAGCAGCTAAAGGCTTATTCGAATTTGATGAGAGATAAAGCGGAGAGTGGGAGAATCGCAAAGGAGGAGCAGATCAAAGCGACAGCCGGTGTCGCGAGGAAAATTATAGAGAAGGAGAGGGAGGATGCGCAGCTTATAGAGCAGGCAATGGCAATGCAAGCTATTGAAGACCCTAACGAGGAATCGGAGATGCAAGCACCAGGCCCTGGGCCTGCTATGACAACCAAGAAAGGGAAGGAGAAGGGGAAAGGGAAGAGATTACCTAGTTCTGAAGCCCCTGCAGAGGCCGACCCAACGGCGAGGAAGAAATTACGCATGGCCTCCTGGAACAAGTGGGCGAACATGGTTCGACAGATAAACTACCATGTGGGCGAGCATATGAGACTATACGGCAACCTCAAAAATCCCGATAGCGACCCTGCAGGGCTCCATGAGCAGCCCCAAGTTGACAAGCAAGGAGATCGACCCCACGACTAAGGAGTTGATGACGAATGTCAAGTCGAAGACCTCAAGCCTACAGGCATGCGGCTATGTCATTCCGACGTTTGGGGGGGCCTTTTCAACCATGACGACCTACCTCTTTCCCTGAGCCTAAATTCGACGAAATATATCTAGAGCCCCGGACGAAAGCAAGGCGTATGGTCGGAAGGGTTTAGGAAACTCCTGAGATAAAGAAGTAGTAGGCGTAGGATGTTGTTTGATATTGGTCTTGTTTTTATTCATGCGTGTCCTATGAAGGTCGAGGAGTGTCTTGTTCTGAGTTTGTTTCTTGTAAAGCATGGTTTATTAAAAGAGACAGAGCGTCTCGCCACGGTATTACCAGACTCTTTCTCTATTTGTCCTCTTTGCCTTCTATAACTGTTTTATATCGACATTCTTCCGTAGACCACTTGAGACTCCCGAACCCTAGGCTTGTATATTGCTGCCTGTCGCCGTACTCAATCCGCTGCACTACTGCAATGCCCATTCCTATTGTAGTTGGCACTAAACCCCATAGCCCACGGTTTGTTGTATTCAGCAGTCTTACCTAGCGCGACTTGGAACTAGCCTAAGGGTTCGGGTTCTTGTAGGAAGAACTGGGCCAACTTGGACCTGGGTACAGTCTAGTTGCAAGAGAGATTCCGGTTACCCGTGGGCCATTGTAGATTCGAAAACTTGAAAATTTGAGAAATCTCTGTTGCTAACACACTCGACCAGGCTGAATTCGCCATCATCTTCAAGCCGCAAAAGACGCATGGGAAGAGGAGTGCTGGAAAGCTGTAGCGATGAAACCGTTCAAATAGACGTAGGTAAGATGTGCGTGGGTCAAGCAGTCAAAGACTTGTGACTATGGTGGCTGTTGGGTCAATGGGAAAAATACTAAGAGAAACAAGTTGGGGATGGTGGGGCGGGATAGCGCAGCACGGCTGAGCTTCAACGGTTCAACATCGTGTGGCTACATGTACGTGTAAGTACATGTAAGCGCGCGAATGAGTAGCATCGAAAGGAAACACCACGCAATACTTGATATCGCCACAGCTAGCAGGGAGGCTGGCCGACCCGC
Organism: Geoglossum cookeanum; assembly: GCA_021527025.2. Lineage (NCBI taxonomy): Eukaryota > Fungi > Ascomycota > Geoglossomycetes > Geoglossales > Geoglossaceae > Geoglossum > Geoglossum cookeanum. The sequence continues at coordinate 695 of JAJDFF020000477.1, read as the reverse complement.
TCCGGCCACAGCCTTGTGAGGTGGCGAATCTACAACTTTAGGTGAGTTGGTTGACGGGGAGGCATACAGTAGCTAAGGTTGAGTTGGATCGCGGGGCTTAGGTCGGCCCGCTTGCCAAGACTTCGCACAGCCACAGGTGTGACTGCCACAAGCTTGCTTGGCGGCCGCTGTAAGTAGAGTACATGTACTTGGGGTGTAGGGGTAAGTCTCTGCCCACCTCCCATACTCGCTTGTGTGTCGGTGGGCAGAGACTAACCTCTACACCCTAAGTACTTAGGGGGTGGGGGTAAGTCTCTGCTCCCGGGCGCCACCAATTTCCCGCTGTTAATTAATATTTTCTAGTGAAATTTTTTTTCTCTACTTTGTATCTATCTACAATGAAGTTGAAAGGCCATCGCAATGATTACTTTCTCTTGACAAAAAATCATGAAACAACTCGAGATGAACGATTACAAGTGATTACTTTATGAAAACACATCGATAAATCTTAGGAAGAGATTGCAATTGCTACCAAAGTCAAAAAATCTATCTGTCGACAAATTTGGGAATGATTCCTTGTTCTTGGGACTCCTTCAAATCGTCCTAGAGTAGGACGTCCAACTCTATTTACCGATGCCGTTAAACTGCAACTTGTTACTTTCGTCACCAGTAGCAAAAGAACACGACGACTTTCTTGGGATGAAATAAAGGAGGAA